>OVBA01008212.1:0-12941 GCA_900406435.1 Lepidium aucheri
TCAGAACCAATGTGGTTGGACTTGGATTATCTTCTTCTTGACTTTGAATCCACACCACAAGTCCTCTTACAGCTTGGTTGAAGATCTCAGTCCTTGATCTTGTCATGGCACCAGCTGGTACACGCAATATGTCCTTATCCATGTGCTCCTCATCCGTTGTGTTCGGTTCTGTCTTGACCAATATCATATCAAAAGGTGTATGATTGTGAAAGTTCTGGGTGCAAGTGTGAACATTTCTGTCTTAAGCAAGAAACTACGAGAATTATGGAACCCTCTTGGTTTGATGTCTGTGATTGATCTACCTCGACAGTTATTTATGGTTAAATTTGGGTATAAAGATGAATACGTCGCTGCTCTTACAGGAGGGCCATGGGAGATTTTTGGTAACTATCTAATGGTGAAGGAATGATCTCTATCCTTTGACCCTCGTCATCATGAAATTAGGACCACTCCGATGTCGATCCAAATTTTGAAACTTCGAGATACTCTGTATCGTGAATCTATTCTATTGGGGAGTACTAGGAGTTTGGGAAAATCTTTACATGTGGATCAAACAACTTTGATTGGTGAGAGGGCATGGTTTGCCAGAATTTTTGCGGAATTTAATCTAGCTAGACCATTGAAGGGCTCATTGTTGATTAATGAAGAAAGGTACTTTTTGGACTATGAAGGACTTCCCAACATATGTTCCAGATCTGGTACTTTTGGGCACTCATGCAGATATGTCCTCGTGAGCCTCGAGAACCGGTTTTGCAGACTACTCCTTCATTGCACCATGTTAGTGTCCTAAATCTCATGGTAGGCAATGATGGATTTATGCTTGTGCGTCACCGAGGACACAAAGCTACTCCTCCACCTCAAGGGGTAGTTTTCACGGTTGAAGGCTCACGGGATGTTCATTCTCATGTACTAAGAGACCTTTCTGGTTCACAAACGCAACATGTCTCGTCTACGGCCAATAGGTTAAGTAATTTGGCCTTGACTTCAGAAGTTGTAACTGAAGTAGAAGGAGAGAGGTCGAATTTGGGAAACAAAGAGAACAATCCTTTAGTGGCTAATTCTTAGAAGATTCTCACGTCGATTCCTATAATTTCTAATGATGCGTCTGGGATCAGTGATAGGAATGGTGCTAAGAAAGGGGTTTGTATAAGTTCTAAGAAACCTCGAGTAGGTGTGGTTAAGCCACCTGTGAAGGAAAGCAACATGTCTCTAAGAGTTTGCGTGAGATTGTTTTTGGCTCTATAACAAGGGAGTCAATGCTCTCGTCTTCAGGTAAGAGATTTTGAGCTGAGAGTGACTTAGGGAGACAACAAGGTGGTATCTTTTATTGGTGGTGCAGAGAATAGTGATGTGGTAGATACATCAACAGAACCTCGCACTGATATTACTTAGATGGTGACCTCGACAAATGGTATCGCTTCTCTAGTGAATGATGCGGTTATGACTCCATCTTTGGATGGAGTGGCGGTTGATAGTGGTCAATCCTAATGGGTTGGCTTGATAGTTCCCATTTTAGTAGAATGATAAATTTTCTTCTCTGGAACTGTCGTGGGGGGGGGAGAATAAACCCACTTTTAGAAGATATATGCGATATATTCTAAAATATTGGAAGGTGGATATGTTAGCTCTTTTTGAAGCCAATACTGGTGGGGATCAAGCTAGGAATATTTATCAAAACTTTGGTTTTGATAGTTCTCATCGGGTTGATGTAGTAGGTCAGAGCGGTGGTTTATGGCTTATGTGGAAATTAAGTATTGGTACTGTAACCATTGTGAGTGATTCTGGTCTGTTCATTCATGCAAGGTTGAGTATCCGCCTGAGTTTTTGTGAACATGATTTTGTTTTATGCTACACCTTCGACGAGTAGCAGGAGTAGTTTATCGAATGATCTCAAGAGTATTATTGAACCTTTATCGGACCTGATTTTAGTTGGAGGGGACTTTAATACAATTATTCGAGGTTATGAATGTCCGGTGGGAATGGTTGTCTCTCACCTAACTCATTAGCCTTTGAGAGTTGGTTGCATGAATTATCATTAATTGATATAGGGTTTAAAGGCGGGAAGTTTACATGGAAGCATGGAAGATCGGATCACACTTATGTTGCTAAGCTATTAGAGCAAATGCACTGTTATCCACAAGCAAGATTGATGTGGCATGAAGGAGTAGTATAACATCTCTCATTTCTATCGTCAGATCACACAACTTTGTATTTGCAATCGGAACCACTGAGACTATGTAATCCGAATAGGCATCCATTCAGGTTTGAGGCGGCATGGTCAAAGCACGAAGGGTTCAAAGATATGTTGTCTGCCTCTTGGAACACTAGTTTGAGTACACCAGTAGCTCTAAATAGATTGCAAAGAACACTTAAGAGTTGGAATAGAGAGATATTTGGAGACATTCACCGTAGAAAGGATAGTGTACTATATAAGATCTCGACAATTCAAAATCAGATTAAGTTGAATCCTTCATCAAAGTTACTTAAGGAAAAAGAAAAACTTCATAAGTAGTTTAATGTGATCTTGGAACAGGAAGAGCTCTTATGGTTTCAAAAAGTCCAGAGAAAATCTTGCATGGGGATCAGAACACAACTTTCTTTCACACTTCCACTGTGATACAAAGAAGGAAGAATAGGATAGAAGCGTTAAAAGATAACTCTGGTCAGTGGGTCTTGGATCATGAACAATTGGATAAGTTAGCGTTGGGGTTTTATGAGAAGTGTATTTGTTGGGTGGTGTTGATTCTATTGAGAAGTTACCACATGCGAGTTTTATGTCTTTGTCACATACAGATTTAGAATTAACTGGAAAACCTTTCTTGGCTAGTGAAATTGAAGGCACAATCAGAAAAATGGGAAAGTTTAATGGCTTAGATGGCTTTTAACCAGGTTTTTATCAGGAGAATTGGGAAATTGTTGGTGACTCTATTTCTTGGCTTATGTAGTAGTTTTATGAAACTGGTATTCTTCCACAAGGGACTAATGATGTCTACATGGTGTTAATTGCTAAATTTCTTCAGTCGGAGTATATCTCTCAATTCTAACCTATTAGGCTTTGTAATGTTCTCTTTAAAACCATTATTAAGGCTATGGTGGAAAGATTAAAAAGGGTTATGTCGAATCTTATTGGGCCAGCTCAATCAAGCTTCATTCCAAATTGATTAAGTACTGCTAACATTGTTGTGGTTCAAGAGACAGTACACTCCATGCATCGAAAGAAGGGACATAAGGGTTGGATGTTATTGAAGCTAGATTTGGAAAAAAAGTATGACCACATTAGGTGGGACTTTCTTGAGGATACACTACTTGCTGCAAAAATTCCCAGTTTTTTGGGTTTTGTGGATTATGAGTTATGTTTCAGGAGAAAAAATACGTTTAATATGGAACGGGGGAGTGACCATTGGATTCCGACCACTGTGCGGTCTTCATCAAGGCAATCCACTCTCACCATACCTATTTGTTATGTGCATTGAGACGCTATGTAATTTGATAGATCAATCGGTTATTGAAAAGAAGTGGAATTTGAGTAAACTATCTTGTGGTGGCCCTTCTTAAATAGGATCCTAGACCATGGACCATTGACTGCAGTACAAAGTTTAGATTCGATTGTTGAGTTTTTGGCTAAATACATCAAGGATAAAGGAGAGACAAACTTCCTTAGGAAACATGTCGAAGATAAAGGAGAGACGAACTTCTTAAACATGTTTCAGCTGCCTAAACTCAATGATTCATCCATCATTCAAGCACCTGAGCCGGACACAAGGAGCTCACTTCAACAACGTTCCCCGGAGGATATTAAGGACATGCGGTTACTTATCAAGAAGATTCAGTCGCTACAAAACTAACTAAGGCATAAAGATAACTTATATGGCTTTCTGACTCAATCATCTAACTCCTCGAAGTGGAATCAGCCCAAAAGAAGTTTTGAGCTGAAAGTTATGAATTTTAGAAGTTGGACCTTCTGTGCTAAGGCCTTATTCACGACAAAGCCAAATATCAAGCTACACAGCCCAGCTCAGAAGCGGCCTTCAATCATACCACTTGTAGATTATTACTAGGTCTTCACGGTTCCAACAAGCCCAAGAACGCATCAATCCACCAGCGGATCCTCCAGATACACGCCCAACAAGAAGAAGATCCAATGTGGTGCTATTTAAGGAATGTCTAGGATTTGCTTGCTTAAAGGGAGTTCAGACTTATGTGTGGCGACCAGGAGACTCTCTAAACCACTCAAAATCATCAAGGGAAATCTCACCATGCTCCAGCACAAACAGGATTAGGCGAACCTTCCTCTTGAAGACTTTCCATATCCGGCCAATCATCATATCTTTCCCAACGGCTCCAAGATCGACGGCTCCAATCACTTGTCCGTTGAACAATTAATTTTCTGATATTTCTTTCTTTTTTTAAGTATGTTATTGTTGTATACTCCATTCCTTTGTTTAGGACATATTTTGATATTGAATAAACGAGTTTCTCTTCAAGCATGTATCTTAGGCCTTTGCCGACATCATCTCTTTGAGGATTCGAGAGAGAGAGCCAAGATCAGGTCTTCTGAGGATTCCAACCTTGATCAGACTGAGATTATCAAAGGAATAATCACCCTTTTTTGTGGTTCTCATTCACCATTTCTGCAATCATTCAAGCCGTTGAAGGATCGACTCTTGAAGTCTTCTCTTTCGGTCCAATTATCATCCAAGTCACGAGGATCGACTCTTTGAAGTCTTCTCCTGACCATCCCATTTCAAGCACCACCACGAGGCACCTATCATTCTCTCTCACACATTTACTTTGTCGATGACTCAATCCTCTTTGTGGAAGCTTTGGTAGCCCAAGTTCGTGTAATACATGATATTTTGGAACAATTCTACTTGGCGTCTGGACAAAAAGTAAGCTTGGAAAAATCAAAGATATTTTTTTCTGACAATGTTTCTCGTGATTGGGCTCACTTGATAAGCATGGAGAGTGTAATTGAAGCCACTAAAGACCTTGGAAAGTATCTCGTTATGTCAGTTCTCTAAAAGTCCATTAATAAAGATACTTTTAGTGAACTCCTTGAACGTACTGTTTCACGTTGGGCTGGCTGGAAAAGCAAATGATTGAGCTTCACAGGTAGAGCTACACTCACTAAAGTCGTCCTCTCTTCACTACCGGTACATGCAATGAGTATAATATGTTTTCCGCATTCTACCTTGATGAAGCTTGATAAGATGGCTAGATAAACTTTTCTCTGGGGTAGAAAATGAGGAGACGAGAAAACAACATCTTCTCTCGCAGAAGTGTGTTTCTATAACCAAAAAAGAGGGAGGTTTTGGAATCCGACAAGCTTGAGTTATGAACAAGGCATTGATTTCTAAACAGGGTTGGCGTGTTATTAATGATTCTTCGAGTCGATGGATTCAGGTGGTCAAGAGTAAGTATAAAGTGTGGGATACAAAAGACACATCATGGATACTTCCTAAAGGTTCATGGTCATCCACTTGGTGTAGCATATGTATCGGGTTAAGAGATGTTGTACTCCCTGGAATTCGATGGATGGTAGGGAATGGTTAATTAGCATTTTTTTGAAAAGATTCGTGGTTATTAGATTCTCCTCTCTCTGTGAATGTGATTCAAAGTATCCCAGATTTGGTAATCAATTCAAGAAATTGTGACTTATGGAGCCAAGATTCTGGATGGAGTTTTAATCAGACTGAGTATTTCATATTATCTTTAGTGAAACTACGTTTACTGTCTATGGTTGTTGATACGGTTACATGTGTGATGGATCGAAAAGCTTGGTCTAGTACTTCGAATGGCAAGTTTTCTATGAGTTGTACTTATACCATTTTGTCTCATGATGACTCGCCCACACAAGATATGACTTTCTTCTTCTCACGTGTATGGAAGACTCAAGTGACCGAACATATAAGGTGCTTCCTTTGGTTAGTCGCTAACCAAGTTATTATGTCGAATCAAGAAAGACACCATCGACATCTTAGTGTGTCATCTATTTGTCAAGTGTATCGTGGTGGTATCGAGTCTACACTCCATATATTTCGTGATTGCCAAGCTGCATCAAGTTTATGGGATCGTGTTGTACCGTAACTTTGGAAAAAAGCTTTCTTTTCACAGTCTATTCTTGAATGTTTATATGTGAACTTAGGTGAGCAAAGTGTTGTTGATGGATGCCCGTGGTCCATTTTGTTCTCTCTCACAGTTTGGTGGTGGTGGAAACGGAGATGCAAAAACCTTTTTGGAACTACTTTACTTTGTCGGGATAGGGTGCAGTTCGTTCGTAATGCTGGACTCGAGATATCAAAGGTTTTTGGGAGCTCAAACTCTTTGAATGTTTCACGTTTGCATGTGTTGAGACCCATATCTTGGGTAAAGTCGCCGGCTGGTTGGTGGAAATCGAATAGTGATGGTGCTTCACGTGGTAACCCAGACGTAGCTGCATCAAGAGGAGTGCTTCGAGATAACAAAGGTCGGTGGTTATGTGGTTTTGCTTTACATATTGGTATGTGCACATCCCCTCTCGATAAACTTTGGGGTGTGTATTATGGTTTGTTTATTGCTTGGGAACTTCAAGTTTCTCGAGTAGACTTGAAGGTTGTATCAGAGATTGTTGTGGGGTTTCTACAGACAGAGATTGAGGACTCTCACCGCTTGTCATTCGTGATGCGTTTCTGCCAAAGCTTCTTAAGAAAGGACTGGACGGTCCGAATATCACATGTGTATACAGAGGCTAACTGTCTTGCAGATGAGTTAGCCAACTATGTATTCTCTCTTCCTTTAGAGTTTCGTAGGCTTGCTGATCCTCCTGATGAGCTTGTTTCGATTCATTTAGAGGATGTTAGAGGGACTTCGATCCCAAGACACATTCATGTTTGATTTTATGTCGATTTGATTTAATAAATTACGGACGATTTGCCCATTTTCACGACAAAAATGGTATAAATGGGTCTTTTGGAAGTAAGTGTAAATGGACCACGATAACAAACCAATTATTTTCAAACACATTATATTTTCATTTATTTTTGAACTTTTCTTGTGATAATATATACTCGTGTTTCTAAAAGATTGATTTTTTTAAAATTTCTATACAAATTTTGATCAATTAGTTACAATAAATTATAAATTTCAAAATATTAATTGAACTTGTTGAATTATTATTGGTGCAGAATTATTTAAAGTTGTGTAGTATAAAATATTATACCTCTATAATTAACTATTAAATATTTTTTTTTAATATGTGTGATTATTTTTAAAATCAATATTTAAGGAATCGAGGGAGTACATCACCTGATTGACCTTCTATTCTTTTTTCAAGATTTTGAAATTTTAGGAAGAAAATGAAGGACACAAACCGATTATAAAATTACAAAATGTACATTTGGTAAATTTCTATGATTTATTTGATTAAACAAATAATCAGTTCGCATGATAACAACTAAACTTTTGCATTCCTATTTTCATTGACCAACCTTCCTGTCAAAGACAATAATGAAGCATATTTTTGTACAAAGCTTGACTGACTATCTCAATTATATTTATATATCATATTGTTCCCTCTAATATTTTAATTAAACTTAGACCATTCAAAGAGGAATCTTTTAATTTAATTTGATAAAATCAAGTTGAAACTGTCTGGAAACTTGTACGATTTAATTTATCCTCAATTTTTTTTTGCTAGCCTTGATTTACTATCCCCTATATAAACACATGCATTGTTGCACAAATTTGTACCACAAACTCAAGGATTAAAAAAAAATAAAAAATTGATTAATATGACAAACATGAAACGATTTTGTTTGATATTAATACTCTTTTCAACAATAACAATATCGTTCAATTTTATAAGCTGTGAAACAGAGTTAGTAACGAACCAAGCAGCATTGTTTGTGTTCGGAGACTCAGTGTTCGATGTTGGCAATAACAATTACATCAACACGTTTGGAGCTGCTAAAGCCAATGTCTGGCCTTACGGTCAAACCACGTTCAAGTTCCCTACGGGAAGAAATTCTGACGGCCTTTTAATTCCAGATTTTATCGGTATGAACTAAAACAAAAAATCCCTTAGATAAATGGTGTTTGTATAATTCTTCTTAGTTTAAATCATAAATAAAAAGTTCTGTGAAATAATTTAGCGATCAATTGCAGCTGAATACGCTTGGTTACCGTTGATACCACCTTATCTACAGCCTGGAAATAGCGTCAATCAATTTACTTACGGCGTTAATTTCGCTTCTGCCGGCGCCGGAGCTTTGGTTGAAACTTATCAACCACAGGTACTTAATTATCATGCGTATTTGCATATAATAAATTACAAAAAAGTGAAAAACTATGTAATAATATATCATATGTATATATTTGATTCCGTAAATATATTGAGTCTTTTATTTTCGCTGTTTGTGTATTTAATTTAGAACGTGATTCCATTGGGAAGTCAGTTTAAGAACTACGAGAATGTGGAGAAGGTACTTACAGAGAAATTAGGAGATGAAGATACAAGAAGGATAATCTCGAGAGCTGTTTATCTCATTCACATCGGTCCTAATGACTATTTCTACCCATTCTCCGTTAACGCTTCTTATTTTCAATCCAATAGCAAACATAAATTCGTCGATTATGTTATTGGAAACATTACGACCGTCATCGAGGTATATATTATATATTCTTTGCTTTGAGTTTTTACTAAATGAGAAGATTACTATAGGAAGCTACTAATCATAAGATTTGTTGTATTGTCTGCTAGGGAATTTATAAAATTGGAGGAAGGAAATTTGGGATCATGAACATAGGAAGACTCGACTGTGTTCCAGGATTACTAACAATGGATCCCACAAGATTAGGATCATGTTTCGAACCCATAGATGAATTACTGAAACTTCACAACATACGACTTGCAAATGTTTTGAAAGAGCTACAACGTCGATTACAAGGATTCAAATACTCACTTTTCGACGCTTACTCATCTGGAACTCAAGCTATGGAGAATCCCACAAAATACGGTACTAATGTTGTTAATTCTTTATATTGTCTAACATATTATGCGAGGCTTAAAAACATTAATGTTTGTGAATCTTGTTTTGGTAATTAGGGTTTAAGGAAGTTAAGAAGGCTTGATGTGGAAGTGGTCCGTTCAGGGGAAGCAGTACGTGTGGTTACAGATCAGGAACGTCACGTGATTTCGAGCTATGCGAAAACGTTAATGACTATATGTTCTTTGATGGCTCACACGCTACTGAGAAGGCTAATCAACAGACAGCTGAGCTGATGTGGGATGGTCCGTCAGATCTCCTTGGTCCCTTCAATCTCAAAACGTTGTTTCAAAACTTTTTAACTTTTTAAGTTAAATAAGATATGACACGACATGACGCAACGCAAGCTATATCTTTATAAATTATGTAATAATTTAGAAATCTACATAATTTATAAATACAGATTGAGAGAATCGAAACCGAATATTATAACCGATATCAATAATGTGTTGGTCAAAGTCAAAACATTAAATGTTTTCCCCAAACACAAAATAACCATTCCAAACCAACAAGAAAAGATGATACTCTTCTATGAGCCAATCTTGCAACACTAATCAAAGTTTTCAGTTTTTTTTTTTTTTAGGTTTTCTACATGTGTTGGAACTTTTTTTTTTCTTTTTCCTATAAACTTGAAATTTCTCTAGGATAATATGAGCCAAACTTTATATTGGGCCAATATGTCAAGCCTATTAACAGTGTCGCCACAAAAGACTCAAGACATTATATTTTAGAGTCATTGACCACCACCCAAAAATATATTATATTCCCGCATTCTGATGTTTAACATCTCATATTATATAATAAAAGCATAGCATTAACTTAAATACCGTGTTATATTATATGTTTTGAACTAGATTGTATTGTTACTAGGAAATATTATCACATAATATTTGTCACACAATTATATTTTGATAAGATGCTATAACTAATTAATTAATTATTATTATCTAAATTAAATATTATTAATTAATTAATTATATTCTGATTATTACTATCACATCTCGCATACTTTCAGATTATCTTTAAAATTATTCTATTATAATTTTAATCTATTGAATAATTATATTCCTAATCTTAATCGATATCTATTAAAAACAATCCTCATAATCCTAATAAGAAAACTAAAAAAGAAGATCTATTATTTGTTGAAGATTTCTTTTTTAAACCAGCAAAAATCAAATTTTAATTGGTCTTTCTAAACAACAAAAATCAAATCTTAATTGGTTAAAATTTTATTTTTAACAAACAAAATTCAAATCTTAATTGGTTAGATATTTTTTTAAAACCAACAAAAATCAAATCTTAAATGATTAAATAGATATTGTGATAATTGTGATATTCAAATCTTAATTTTGAATAGTTTGAGAATTGTGATAATTGTCCTAGGTGGTCGGGTTTAAAATAGATGTTGTTTATTAGTTTTCCTATTAGGATTAGGAGGATTGTTTTTAATAAATATAGATTAGGATAAGGATATAATTATGATAATCTCGTAGGATTTATAATTAATTCATTAATAATATTTAATCTAGGTAATAATAATTAATTAGTTAGTTATATAATCTTATCAAAATATAATTTTGTGATAAATATTATGTGATAATATTTCCTAGTAACAATACAACCTAGGTCAAAACAGACAATATAACACGGTATTTTAAGTTAATGCTATGCTTTTATTATATAAGAGGTCACACAATTATATTTTGATAAGATGCTATAACTAATTAATTAATTATTATTATTATCTAAATTAAATATTATTAATTAATTAATTAATTATATTCTGATTATTATTATCATATCTCGCATACTTTCAGATTATCTTTGAGATTATTCTATTATAATTTTAATCTATTGAATAATTATATTCCTAATCCTAATTGATATCTATTAAAAACAATCCTCATAATCCTAATAAGAAAACTAATAAACAAGATCTATTTAAGACCCACCCTAGGATAATTATCACAATTCTCAAATAATTCAGTATAATAATGATTGTAAATCTCTTGATTTGTTTTGATTGGTCAATTTGTTTAAATTCATTAATTTGTCATTATGTTTAGATAAGATTATTTTTTAAAACTAATTATTTCTTTTGAGTCGATTTCAATAAAAACATAAAAGTAAAAGAAATTTTAACCATTTAAGATTTTGTTTTAGTTAGTTTTAAAAAAATCTCTAACCAATTAAGATTTGATTTTTTTGTTAAAAATATAATTTTAACCAATTAAGATTTCAATTTTTGTTGGTTTAGAAAGACCAATTAAAATTTGATTTTTGGTGGTTTAAAAAAAATCTTTAACCAATTAATATTTGATTTTTATTAGTTTTCTTAAAATAAATCTTTTGTTGAGATTTTGATAAGAACCTTAATACGATTTTGTTTGTTTTAACAAATAAGTTTTTTTGGATTTTAATAAGAAACTTAATTTAAATATTATTGGTCAATGCAATAAAAACAACAAAAAATATTGTATTGAGAGCGTTAACAAATTCATATAATTTATAATAATTTTTTAAAATTATTTATTGATAATATTTCATAAAATTCCTTAACTAATTCTTAATAATATCTTTATCTACATAATATTACCAATTTGTTTTAATTTTAATATAAAAAGATTTTTAACTTCTGTCTCTATTATAATAAAATTGTAACAATAAGATTTTCCGTATCTTTGTAATAAAATAATAAAAATTTTAAATTTTAGATTTTTTTGATTGGTCGATTTATCTTAACTAATTAATTTGTCTTAGTACCATTTTTTAGATAATTTGTCACATGATTTGGTCTTATCTTTATCTATAATATTTTTTTATTTTGTTAATAGATATTTTGTTTATGATTTGGTTATTTTTTTGAACCTTAATTTGATTGGTTGTATTTTTGAACCTTAATTTAATTTTGTTTGTTACAGTTATTTTAACAAATAAGTTAGTAAAATCCTTAATTAAACAGATTTTGTTGTTTAAATAAAGAAAATATCATTAATTCTATAATTAACAAAATATTATATTTAATTTAATAGTTAGACTAAAATCCCAAAATTAATTTTGATTGGTTAATTAAACCAATTAATTTATCTTTTTCTTTATATAAGATTATTGTTAAAAACGAATTATTTATTTGAATGGATTTTAAGAAAAACATACAATTAAAAAGAAAACTTCAACCAATTAAGATTTGATTTTTAAAAAAAAATTGAAAATTTTTTTATACCAAATAAGATTTGAATTTTGTTTGTTAAAAATGAAACTTTAACCAATTAAGATTTTATTTTTATTGGTTCAAAATGAAGTCTCTTACCAAATAAAATTTGATTTTCAATGGTTTTAAAATTTTTTTTAAGCAATTAAGATTTGATTTTTGTTGGTTTAAAAATAAATCTGTTTTTTGGATTTTGATAAGAAATTTAAGGGCCCTTACTCAATTAAGATTTATATTGATGTTTAATGATTTTTAATGATTTGTAACGATTAATTTAAATTAATTATTGAAAGATTTCTAAGAAATAAGAGAGATTGACTCTAGGGTTTACATAAAAAAATGAATAAAATAATATATGCACACTAAAGAATCACGTGACTCTTCTATAAGAGGAAAGATTCGGCTTTCACATATCCAAATGGTGAAAGTGACTGCACATAACGATTATCTTCTCATCCCTATGCCCACATGTGACTTTGACCAGTTTCCAACGGTTGGATTAGGCTGAGAAGAGAGTGTGTTTGGCTACATATATTATTTTGAATAAATCCATGTGTTTGGTTACACACAAACTTATTCCTTCCTTGGTTACGTGTGTGTCTTGCTTGCAGCTCAAGTAGAGCTTCCTTGAATCACACTTAACCTATTTATCGTAATACTCCCCCTCAAGCTTGAATCCATAAAATGATTGATTAGGGATCAAG
>OVBA01008213.1:0-12935 GCA_900406435.1 Lepidium aucheri
CTAGGTTAAATGAGTCATCTCTGCCATAGCTCAACCAAACTCTACCAAGCTTTACTACACTAGCAACGCTAACTCTACGAAACTCTACCACAGTCCACCAAAATCTACCAAACAGACAAAACCTGAGTTATTTAGTATTTGACAAAATTACTTTCTAATTATGGAAATTTAGTGTGGTTTTTATTTGAAAGTGCTTTATGAACGTGAATTATGGTGTGGTTGACTTTTGTTAGATCTTGGTAAAGCTTGTTGAGCTTTGGTGGAGCTTTGGTAGAGCTTGGTTGAGCTTTGGTTGAGCTTTGGTTGAGCTTTGCTAGAGCTTTGGTTGAGCTTTGGTAGAGCTTTGGTAGATTTTTGCGGCAGACTTACGCGATTTTCAGGCTGACGTGGCATTTTTCATTAATGGCATTTTCATTATTACGTTTTTGTTTACAAATCTCAAAAGGGCAAAATGACAATTAAAAAAAACAAGAGTATTTGAGTAATTAATGATAATTCTACATTATTTGAGTCATTTACCTATAATTCTACACTATTTCAGTAAATCACCCTTTATAAAATGGCACAAATCCTAAACTTTGTTCTCTCAGTACTCTAGAGAAATAATTTTTTCTCTAATCTTCTTGCTTTCCGGAAAAATGTTTTTGCTTTTCTCTCTTCTCGCTTTTAATTTTTTCAGAGAAAATGAGGTTGAGAATCTCTCCATCGTGTAATATATCAGTTCAGATCAGTCTGATAATAAATCATGAGATCTCTGGTTCTTTCTTCCGACCTTCTATCAGATTTTGTTTTCGGTCTTTGGCCATTTTAACTTGCCTCGGCAAGCAATAGATTTATATTCCCTGCGCTTCCTCCATCATCGGTAGCTGAGTCTTCCATTATATCTTAGTGGCGCCTCTAATCCTTCGAGAATAATATATCTGCTTTCTTTCCACCGCTCATCATGGAGGAGCGTGATGGTAGGTGAAGGCCAAGATTAATAGATTGGGTCTTGACAGCCGCCAAATTCTCTTGGAGGAAAAAACTATTAATGAGAAATTCAGGCGAGTGCAACTCATAAGCAGTCAACCTCAAAGTGGTTTTTTGGAAGAGGCAATCAAGAGATGGGCTAGATCGTAGAGGCAATCTAGCAGTGACTTTTTTGACGATCGTCCGGTGATTTACATGCCGGAGTTTCTCATAGAGCAACACATAATGGCATAAACGGCGACTGGGTGACTTTGTGTCACCATTTCTAGAGTTTTCCATATTCACGCCATCTGTGTTTTAGTGCATTATACTTTTTTCTTTATCAATTATAGCTCACTGTTTCTATTGGCCCATTTGGGCAAAAAACCCAATATAATAGGTTTTTTTTTGTCAACCTTACTCATTTTTTTATTATTAATGGGATCGACAAAGGTCCAATGCTTAGCCAACTTTTTTCCTTTTCCTTCCATCTGGGAGGAATCATCGAAGAAGTGACCTCTACCACTGAGCCACACGTCCTAGTCAGGTTAAGACAACAAAAAAAACTCTAAACTTTTAGGTTTGCATAAAAATATCAAATTTTACATTGACTTTACAAATTCAGACCTGAAGGAAAATGTCAATGTTTTAATTTTTGTTTTTTTTTTGTCAACAGCAATATTAATATTAAGCCACAATGGTCGGGCCATTAGCCAAATTCCTACATAAATTTTGTAGATGGTGGGACTCGATCCCTGTGATACATCTGTGCCTGCCTATAGTGAACTTACCGTCAGCCAGTAGACTAAAGGCCACTTGTACAATTTATGTTAATGTTTAACGAAAGAACTTTTTCTTCTAGCATGCCTTTTATCCAAACTCGAAAACTGAAAATTATTACAGAAGAATGATAAATCATAATTGCATACGATCAATTTCACTGGAGAAGAAAATGGTGCAAAAACAACTTCAACAAGGTGAAATAAGGTGAGTTATTCTACCATTTTTCACTTATAACTTTCTATAGAATCTCCTCTTTCTTCATTAGTTTTTCGCCAAATTGTACATGTCGATGAAAATCATGGGGATTGATCCACAAAATAGGTCATGTATATGTGTATATATACCCGGAAGTGGTAGGGTTTTGACAAAAAAATTGGTTTGTACTTTGTAAGCTACCGGAGTCATGTAAGATATTCGACTAAATACCTCAAGCAAAACTTATTTTGACTTGATTGATTTTTTTTCATTGTAACAGGAATACAGGCCTTGACAATGGATTCCAACAAGTACCTGAAGAAGATTGGATTAGGGCGTGATGAGATGTCTTTTGGAAACAATTGGGAAAAGCTCACTGCTATGCAAATACACAATCAATGTATCCTAGGTCTAGTAAAGAAGAGATAAGAGCATCGATGAATTCGGAAAATGTTCTTAACCAGCAATGTCGTGTCCTAAATCTAGAATTTGATACGTTTGACATCAAGCTCAATTGTTCTTATCTTGAAATCAATGTTGCAACAAAAGCAAGGGAAAAAAACTCAGAGATACATCTAGAGGGCAAAGAAAAAAAAAAAAAAAACGTAAGTGTGATCAAATCTCTTCGATAAAAAAACACAAACTCGGTGGTGATGACGATTGATGAAACTAGTGGTGAAGGAGCCATCAGAGAACCTTAACAACTTCACCCGCACCTGTAACAAGAATGTGTCAACCCCTAAAGTACAAGAAATTTCTAAACATCCTAACAAATACTGAAACTCGTAACGATGAGTAGGGATCATGAACAGAAAATCTAACTTTCGAAATGAGTACACAATCTTTAACAAGAGTATATTTTATTTTTCTCATGTAGTTAAGATTTATGATTTTTCTATAACAAAGTGGGCCTGAGAGAAAAGGAACATCGTGAAGAAGGTTTGTGATTTTCTTTTTTCTTCAAACACTAACAGATATTGTAACGTTGACTTTCTACAAGGTCTTGATTTACAAAGTCAATGTAAAGATTGATATTTTTTAAGTGAAAATTTAAAATTTGCTTTTGCCCATTTGTAAAAGTTTGGGATTTTTTCCCTTTTTCCCATATATCTTGCCTTGATTCACCATCTTGAACGGAGTTTCAAAGAAAACTGTATGCCACAACGGAAATCAGGGTTTAATGAGTTTGGAAGATTTGATGGTCGTGTTGCAAGTCTCAAACTCTCTCCTCATTCGTCTTCTCTTTAGTATTAGAGGTGGATTCAAAATCTCATTTCGGTTCATGAACAGCAATCGAGAGTGTGTATAAACTCAGCAAATTAGAGAAGGAACCGTCTCGTCTATTCAACATCAACTCGGGATAAATCCTCCTCGACAACTCATTGCATCTCAAAATAAAAAGAACTCGGCTGACATGTTATCAAGAAGAGAAATGGAAATATTTCTATTCCGATTTAGAATATTCCCAAAAATCTCGCAAGAATCGTCTAGATAAGCCCGAATCTTAACAGAAATATAATATTTCCATTTTGACATTTGGTTGTAACCGCCTCTATGCTTAAATAGAGGGGAAGGTCTCCTCAAAGAAGCCAAGGTTTCATAATTCACACACAAAAAATACATAGCAATTCAAAATATTAACTCATTTTGTCCTTAAAGAACATAGTCCTTACCCATCTTCCCTCTAAAAACTCAGAGTTGGATTTAGAACATCGGTACTAAGTCCTACTCGAACAATTGTCACCGTCGTGTTTCTTATGCAGAAGGGAGTAAGGATAACAGCCATCACAGCAATGACAGGAAACGACAATGCAAATAATTCACCGACTTGACGAGTAAATGAGTCGCTCCGGAGCAGCTCAAGCAGACCCGTGATTCAACTCAACGAGGTTCCAAACCTTCGGGGGCCACCGGCCGCGCCACTATTGTTTGCACCATGCTATAAAATCTGCTAGCACAGCTAGAAGCGGCAAAACAGAGAAACAATGAGCATTGCGATCAAATCAAAGCAAGAACGAGATTGAATGGAACTAGTCACTTACCTATGCAAGGAAACAAACCTCTTGTGGAAGTACTCGCTAGCGTGTAGAGGAATCTATTCAGAGAAACAACAATTTCGGAGCTGACTAATGCGATAAGAGAGGGTCATGTTCCTACACCGCATGCTCCCATACCTCAACACATTCCGACAATGTTAGAAGTACCAATTGTCTTAGGAATGATGGACGAGATGCGATCACAGTTCCATCAAGCAACCAGTTTGTTACCAGAAATCGAGCGAATTCTAGCCTAAGCTCGAAACTCTTCATTCTTGAAAAGCTTAAGAAGGATATCGGCGAATCGTGGACCAAGACTGCACCGCCTTCATACAACGGAACAACAGACCGTTGGAGTTCTTGAGTGCCTTCAATGTCATGATGGGTGGAATGAACAACCATGAAGAACAGGAGGAGGCAGCGTATTTCAACTTTTCACTGAAAACTGGAATGGAAACGCACTAGTCTGGTTCACAAAACTCCCAACTGGGTCAATTGAGAGCTACAACCAGTTAGCCGAGTTATTCATGAATCAGTACGCTATATTGGTTAATCAAGACACATCAGCTGTAGAGTTATGATCCTTGAAACAAGGGTATGATGAGTCCTTGAAATTATACTTCGGCGATTCAGAAAGATAATGACCAAGGAAAAAGTAAGTGACGACATGTCAATCAAAGCCTTGAGAACATGAATGGTCAGCGACAAGGCACTGAAAAGATATCTCTTCGTAAATCGACCAGCAATAGTCTCAGACGCTTTGTGCAGGGCGGCCAGAGATGCTGAGTATTTTGAAGAACAGAAAATTTTGACTAGAGCACATAAGGCGTCAAAAGTTCTTGAAACTAAAGGACCCAGAGAGGAATATCAAGAGTCAAGACAACACTACAACAAAGGAAAAGGGCACATGTCTGCAGCCTTCCAAGTTAGAGAAACGGGGAGTCCAATTAAGAAACAATGGGACAAGACATGGAATAATACCTATAATCGTTGTGAGTATTGTGCCTTCCACAACCGATTTGGACACTCAACATCGAAGTGCATATAGCTGCAAGAACTCCTCTCTGAGAAATTCAGCAAAGGAGAAGTGAACGTTTCTGAGGGAGAAACAATGTTATTTTGAATGCAAAACTAGGAAGAAGCCAAATTATCGGACGTAGCCAGCAAATCAGCAAATCAAGAAGACAGCGCGCCTGACAAACCAAAACGAGTAAAGAACAAGATTAAAATTCCCAAGTTAAGACCAGCAAGAACAGATGTAAACATTATGATGGGAGGTTTATAATCGTGTAACAACACTATATGGTCAATCAAAAGGTATAAGTAGAAAGTTGTAGCTGCAGTCAATTCTAAAGCCTCATCTTCGGGAAAATATTTGAAGTCAGTTGATGCAGAAATAATCATCCCCTCAAAGACATGGAAGAAATAAGTTTCCCTCGGAACGAGCCCCTCGTCGTGAAACTTTGAGTTGATGATTGCGTGGTATCCCGAATACTTATCTATACAGGAAGTTTGGTGCACCTCATCTTCAAAGAAACACTCGATAAGATGGGACTCTAGGATGTCAAGCTCAAACCAGTGGATAGAAACTTGACCACTTTTGATGGAAGTTTAATCCACGCCATAGGAACAATCAAATTGCCAATTTGCATAGCATGAATCACGAGATAGATTAAACTCTTTGTAATTAACAGACTTCCGATCTATAACATCATTCACGAAACTCCATGGATATGCACGATGAAAGTCATTCCTTCAAGTTATCATCAATGTGTAAAAATTCCAACCGATATTGGAGCCTATACACTACAAAGCGACCAGAAAATGTCACGTACATGTTTTATTTTCGAGTTAAAACTACGCAACAAATCTTGCATGGTAACAACATCAACAAGAAACCCGACCAGTCAACAATAGAACTTGTAAACATCGACCTGACAGATTCAACAAAATGTGTCATCATTGGTGTAAACTTGGATACAAGTATCCAAGAGAAGCTAATTTGGCTCTTAGAAGAAAATGACAAGATCTTTGCATGGTCCGCAAAAGAAATGCCCAGGATCGATTCGATTATAGCAAGTCATAAATTAAATGTCGATCGGACTTACAAGCCTATCAAGTAAAGAAGATAGAAACTAGGTCCCGAGCAAACAAAGGCGGTAATCCCTAAAGTAAAAAAAACTAACTGATACTGGATCTATTGCCGAGGTTCAATATCCTGAGTGGTTGGCCGACCTGGTAGTTATCTTGAAGAAGAACGGTAAATGGCGAGTTTGCATCGATTTTACCGATTTGAACAAAGCTTTCCCAAAGGATATCTTCCCTCTACCAAACATCGATTGTATCGTCAAATCTATAGCAGGAAATGAACTCCTCTCATTTATGGATGCGTTCTCGAGTACAATTAAATAAGAATGCACTTGGAAGATAGAGAAAAAACCTCGTTTATTACTAAGAGAGGAATGTATTGCTACAAAGTCATGCCATTTGGATTGAAGAACGCAGGTGCTATATACGAGAAACTTGTCAACAAGATGTTTTCCGATCAACTCGACCAAACAGTAAAAGTATATATCAACGACATGCTGGTCAAGTCAAGAAAGGCCAAAGACCATTTGGAGTAACATCAGGTGGATTTCACGGCTACATAGTTACACAAAAAGGAATTGAGGCAAATCCAAAACAAATCAAGGAAGTTCAGGAATTGCCTTCACCAAAAAACAAACGAAAAGTCCAAAGGTTCACGAGACAAATTACCGCGTTGAATCGATTCATCTCTTGGTTGACCAATAAGTTTCTTCCCTTCTACCAACTCTTGCTAGAAAATAAAAACTTCAAGTGGGATGAAGAATGTGAGAATGCTTTCTCTGAATTAAAGAAGTATTTATCTACTCTGTCAATCATAGCTAAACCTGAATAAGGTGAACCACTCTACTTGTATATTGGAGTCTTGGTGTCAGGAGTAAGCAGTATCCTAGTTAGAAAAGACAGGGGAGTTCAACATCCGATCTTCTACATCAACAAATCTTTAGACAGAGCAGAATCCCAATATCCATCTACCGAGAAATTGGCCTTAGTAGTTTTCATATTGGCAAGGAAATTAAGAGCATACTCTTAGTCCTATACAATCATTGTTCTTAATAACCATCCACACAGACAATACTGCACAGCCCAAACTAGTTGGGAAGATTAGCTAAGTGGGCAATCAAACTCAGTGAGTATGATATCGAGTACAAAGGAAGAACCAGTGCAAAGTCACAAGTATTAGCAGATTTTCTGATCGATCTAGCTCCTGAGTTAGAACCGCTGGAATCAGACAAAACTCTACAAATTTGGAAATTCTTCGTCGTCAGATCATCCTTGCAGCATGGATCTGGAGTCTGAATCCGTTTGGAAAGCCCAACTGGGGAAATCTTGGAACATTCATTCCGTCTAGCTTTTCCAACATCTAACAATGAAACCGAATACAAAGCTTTAATTACTGGAATTTGACTTGCGAGAGAAATGGATGCAACCTAGATAGAGTGTTATTACAACTCATAGCTAGTAAAAAATCAAGTTAATGGAAGCTATGATACAAAGAACAATAGGATGGAGGTCTATTTGAGAGTTGTCAAGGACCTATCTAAGGAGCTGAAGTTCAAGATCAACAAAATTCTCCGAATAGAGAATACTTTAGCTGATGCTTTAGCAGCTATAGTGTCAACAACCGACCTAGTTTAGAGAAGGATAGTACCGATAGAAAGTATTGACAAACTAAGCATTCATCTGCCAAAAGGAGATTATACAATCGTCTTGGCAATTGCCGATATACCATAAGAATCCGACATAACAAGCCCTGATCCTGATCCTCCCATTGAGAAAGTCATTTATTGGAGAGATGAAATCATGGCTTACATTTTGGATGGTGAAACCCAAAACAACAGATGGATGACAAGGCGACTAATAGATAAGTGTGCTTACTACGTCCAACTCGATGGCAAGCTATACTGTAGAAGTACAAATGACACTTTACTCATTTACATTCACAGTGACAAGATGGAACTGGTAGTGAAAGAAACACATGAAGGAAATAGTGGAAACCACTCGGGCGGACGGTCCTTGGTTCAGAAAATTCGGATTCTTAGATACTACAATGGCACAAGATTGTAAGAAGTACGCGTCAATGTGCAAAAGGGCCAATGGCATGGACCTATGATCATGCTCCGACCGAGGAGTTAACATTGTCTATCACGCCGTACCCCATTCATGCGATGGGCAATAGACATACTCGGGCCTCTACCTTCTTCTTGGCAAACATAGTTCAAGTTTGTCATGAATGACTACTTTTCCAAGTGGGTTGAAGCAGAAATTTACTCTCAGATCAAGGAGAAAGACGTTTTCAAGCTTGTATGGAAGAATATTATTTGTCGTCCTGGATTATCCTACGAAATCGTCACCGACAATGGATCTCAGTTCATTTCAGCAAAGTTTACTAACTTTTGTGCCAAGTGGAACATACAAGTCAGCAAATCCACACCGCAACACCTGCAAGGAAATGGACAAGCTGAAGCTACCAATAGGCAGATTCTAGATGGACTCAAGAAGCGCCTAGAAGAAAAGAAGGGATGTTGGGAAAAAGAGTTAGAAGGTGTATTGTGGTCATATCGCACAACTCTCTGACGTTCAACAAGTCAGACTCCTTTCTCTCTATCTCATGGAATGGAAGCTTTAGCTCCCGCAGATGCAAGCATGCTGACTTTAAGAAGGATGCATTCCCCAGCAAGTGAAGACCAGAACTACAATGCAGTGGAAACCAACCTAGACGAGTTGGAAGAAATACAAGACGATGCATTGCTCCATGTACAGAATTATCAGCAGCAAGCCGCGAAGTACTACAACAAGAAGGTACTGTGTTTTCATTTCGCGGAAGGGGACCTCTTGCTCCAAAAAGTATTTGAGAACACAACTGAACTCAATGCAAGAAAACTAGACGCCATTGGGAAGGGCGGTATATAATTTGCAAACTTGTAAAATTTAAACTTTACAAACTCGCAACAATGGGAGGATAAATAATTCTACGAAGCTGGAATTCCTTCAACTTGAAGCATTATTACTACTGAAACCACGCCATCTTGGCGCCCTCGCATCATTGCTCTATGCCTATCTAAATTCTTAACTATGTGATCAGAACTATGTTTTGGCTTGATCCCTGCGGGGAATATAGGGTAGCCTTTGGATGCAGCTAAAACTTAATTAAAATATGATAATATCGCCAATTAATCAAAAAAAAATATATCTATACATATTTCATTTAGGCCGAGACCCTACTCTCTAAGCTGAGTCTTATAAATCTCGCCGAGTTTGAAACCTCGCAAAACTTTCATTGAGTCTTAGAATCTCTCGAAAGGCTGAGACCCTACACTCTAAGACGAGTCTTAAAATCTCGCCGAGTTTGAAACCTCACAAAACTTTCATCGAGTCTCCAAATCTCTCAAAAGTCCAAGACTCTACTCTCTAAGCCGAGTCTTAAAATCTCACCGAGTCCAATCTCGCAAAACTTTTCTCAAGTCTTAAAACCTCGACAGCCAAGATCCTACTCTCTAGGCTGAGTCTTAAAATCTCGCACAACTTAAGCCGGAGCTCGCGCAGAAAGTCGGATCAATTCCTCAACAATTTAATTCAAAAGCTTTATTAAGTCCGATACTTAGCTTTGTACAAACTTCTATATTAGAACTTAATGTTCATTTATCATTTGAAACTAAAGCTTGGGTTCAAATTTAAACTACATCTCAATCAAATAACAAGGCAAAATAGTTGAATTCATCTTATATTCATTTTACAGATAAATTTTTTACAAAATCCCAGCAAGTGGGATTATTCTCAACAAAACAGGAAGAAGTCCAAACAATTGGACTGAAAAAAAAGAAAAAGAAAAAGAAAAAGAAGGCAGCCAAAGATCACTCGTCATTCTCGACAAGCTCATCACATCATGCTCTTTTTTGTCCAGCTTCTCCTCATGAGCAATCTTTGGAAAAATAATATCATCGTTTGAGCCATATTGGTTGAACTTCGAATTGGGACATTGACGAGTTCAAAATCTCGTATACAAACCTGAGGACGATATTTAGCCTCGGAAACATCAACCTCATTTGGGTCAACTCGGAGCGATAAGGCCTCCCGCAAAGCTAAGGCAGCCTCACCCAACTTCAAAGACTCTCCAATTTCAAAAGGTTGAACATTCAAGTCATACAGAAGCAATTTTGTGATAACTTCCTTTTCAACACTTCCTTGGCATCCACAAGGTACTCAGCTCTGTATGCAATCAAAGCCTCATCAATCTCCATCTTCCTCCTTAAGAGGTCTCAAACAAAACTATCATACCCACTAAATTGGGCAAATCTGAGGCGAGCCTCCAAGCTGCTGCAAGATCCTTAAACTTCACCACGATCCTCTCGAATCGGTCGGACATGCAACCTTATAATCCTTTGTGAGTTTAAAGCTTTTTTACAGTAACATCATTATGCAAAAACACAATTTACCTTTGATCTTCTCCAAGCCAACCTGGATCAGTGAGATGGCATTATTGGCCTTCTCAACAGCCTTGAAGGCCACACGCCAATCCTCCTTGGCACACTCGAAGGCATCTTTAAGAGTGAAGATCTCCTCAGCCTGCTTAAGGGATCTTTCTTGCTCCTACTTTCACTGGCCTCCACCCGAGAAAGAATAGCTTACGCTTTGCTCAATGAGAACTTTGCCTTGACAGCTTCAAGTTGAGACTTGCCGGTGCGGCCAACCATCTCATTATACTTTTGAGTGTTCTCGACATCAGCGGCTAGGGACTTCTCGCAACCAAGGAGAACCCAATTTAATTGGGCAACAGCCTAAAAGTGCGGAAGACCAAGTCAGTAATAAAAAAAGGGGGAGAAGAAGAACAATGAGAAAATAAAGTCAGAGACTAACCGAGAACATTGCCATCATTGTTTCTTCATATTCCTTCAGGTTGAGAATTTGAGCAAGAGGAGAGGATCTCGAGAGAGTTCCTAAGGTTGCGCATCTAATCAGCACCCTCAGTGGCGCAGTTCATAACGGGGGCCGACTCCATGAACTTAAACTCAAAGCCAAAACTACAGGCAGTATTGGCCTTCTTCTTTGAAGGCAACTCGGAAGAGAGGATCAATTCCTTCATTTTGATGGTGGCCTTCTTTTCAACCTCGATAGTGCCGGCCCGACCTGGTATCATCAAACAATTTTTACTCATCTCATCGCTCAACCGTTTAGACAAAAAAGAACTCAGAGGGTTTATCTGATTAATTAGGATCAAGCTTTGATAATTTTCTCGGGTTTATTTTTTGGTGAACCAGAGACCTTAGCCGAAGAAATTTTTTCTTTGGCAGAAACCTTCTTCATTTTAATCAATGTTTTTGTCTTTTTTTTCTTCGAAGACAGGGAACCCTTGGTGACCTCATCTTCAAGGTCAGTTACGGTTGTTGAGGCCGGCTCCTTCATTTCAAGACCCCCCCAATTTGGTATCGGTAGTGTCGTCAGCATGAAGACACTCCATCTCCTCATTTCTACTCGGTCGTGGAACATAATCCTCAACCGAAGCACTTGAGTCTTGGAAGGCTGAGGTAAGGCTTTATCAAGGATGGCATCAAAACCATCCATAATGTCAGGCATTAAAAAATCATCAACCCCCATTATGACTTACAGAGTTCCTGCAAAAAGAGATAACATTCAGGATCTTAAGCAAACAAGAGACAGCTGTTCACAAAACAAACTTATCTTTTGAAAGATGAGAAGTTGTTCTTGTGAGATGACCAACCGGTAAACTCTTCCAACTAATTCGTGGAATTCTAAGAAGTTTATCAACTAAATTCTAGAAATTTGGGACAAGATGTCGAGAGAATGAATGTTTCACTGCAAATAGTAAACAATAAACAGTTATTAGCATCTAAGTCAGCAAAATTAGAAACTAAGTACCAAGATGCCTAAAAAATCTACAGGTTTCTTCACCCAAGCAATCTCAAAGTCCAGGCGATCACTAGTGAAAAGGTGTTGATCAGGACGAGAAAAGAAGTAACAATTCTTCCAATCTGTAACTGAAGATTCCAGAAGCCGGTCATTTTTCTGACTCATAAATTTTATGAAAAATTTTCCGAGTCAAGGAGGATCAATTGTTGAAGATAGATCCGAGATCTCACTTTGGTCCACGAACAGTAATCGAGAGTATGTCATGAACTCAACAAATTAGTGAAGGAACCCTCTCGTCTATTCAACACCAACTCGGGAGAAATCCTCTTCGGAAACTCATCGCATCTCAAAATAAGAGGAACTCGGCTGACACGTCATCAAGAAGAGAAATAGAAATATTCCTATTTTGATTTAGAATATTTCCAAAAATCTCGCAAGAATCTTCTAGATAATCTCGAATCTTTATTTCCAATTTTACATTTGGTTGTAACCGCCTCTATGTTTTATAAATAGAGGGGAATGTCTCCAAAAAATATCATATTTTCATAATTCACACACAAGAAATACAGAGCAATTCAACCATTTAAATTTTAAAATCTCATTTTTCCTTAAAGAACAAAATCCTTACTCATCTTTGTTAAATAAGCTTGAATCTAGATAACTTGAGCTGTAAGTTATCTAGAAGTTAGTTAGGATAAGCTCTATATTTTAGGAGTAAAATATAAGATATAGTTAGTTCCTAATTGACTTAGGAAATTGATTATGGAGTCTGTAAATAAGAGATATCAAAGGTGTGATATCCTTAGAGTTATTTTAAGTTTGAGAACTTTAGTTTTTGAGTTATATTTCTAAAGTTATTAAAAGAGAGTTATTATTTTAAACATCTTGTTCTTGAGTTTTGGTTCTTCAATTGGTATCAGAGCTCAAAGAAGAGTCAAAACGTTAGGTCACAATCATGCAAGAAGAAATTATGGGAGATATTGTTCCAACGAAATTGACGGGAGGAGGTGGAGGAGGAGG
>OVBA01008214.1:0-12928 GCA_900406435.1 Lepidium aucheri
CCTCTTTCTACTCTCTCTCCTCATTTTACTCTCTCTCCTCTTTTTTACTCTTGCTTCTCTCTCTCCTCTTTTTCACCTCTCTCCTATTTTTCTACTCTCTCTCCTCTTTTTTACTCTCTCTCCTCTTTCTACTTTCTCTCCTCTTTTTTACCTCTCTCCTCTTTTTCACTATCTCTTCTCTTTTTTACTTTCTCTCCTCTTTCTACTCTCTCTCCTCATTTTACTCTCTCTCCTCTTTCTACTCTCTCTCCNCTCTTTTTTACTCTCTCTCCTCTTTCTACTATCTCTCCTCATTTTACTCTCTCTTCTTTTTTTACTTCCTTTTCTCTTTTTACTCTCTCTCTTCTTTCTACTCTCTCTCCTAATTTTACTCTCTCTCCTCTTTTTTTACTTTTCTTTTTATTTTATTTCTCTCCTATTTTTTTCTCTCTCTATTTGTAAAAACAATTAAACTCAAGTATTAAAATGAAAATAAATATCTATAAAATCTTAACAAATATTATAGAAGATAAAATAATTAAGTTATTATATTTCCAAAAAATAGTTAATGGGTTACCCACGAACCTGCCCAAACCCATTAAATAAAATGGGTAATGGGTCAACCCAACTCATTAAGTAAATGGGTAATAGGTTAACCACAACCCATTAACACTTAAGCCCATTAGATAATGGGTTGAGTTGGGTTGGATTTACCCATTTTGATACCCCTACTCATCAATGTCACCTTTATAAGGTAAAAGAAAGCGACGTTAACAGTAATCGTTCATGATTAAAACTCGTTTCTACTTGTAGAATTAACAACTTTGGCTACGGAACAAAGCCTGATTTTGTTAATCACATAGATGATATTGTCTTAATCTTGCTGTCTTTGTCTAATCATTTTCATTATACTGTTGGTTCCCTGCTGTTTTGCCCTCCCTCTTCCCAATTTTTGTCACTAATATTTTACATCTTTTGTATAAACAATATCTCTAATTAACGTACGTGTTTGATTATTATTATTATTATTATTATTTTTTTGTCAACAAGTAACCATTGGATCGACAATAAAGCCCGATCCATAGCATAAGTTCTCTAAATAGAGCAGGATGGGATTTAAACCCACCACCTCATACCTAACTAAATTATGGGCAAGCCAACTGGACCACCTGTTACTTTATTTTGTCTACCGTTATCCTGTTTTATTTTTATATTCAGATTTAAGTGAATTTACTAAAGTTTTCATAATATAGTAAATTGTTACAAATTAACCAACATCGCGTGAAAGTTTGCTATTTTAGTTATGACAAAAAAATTCAGCGTAGAAATCAAGTTCGAATATTTTGAGAATGTTATTCCAAAATTCCTCGAGATAATTTTCTTGTACCATTTTCGAATAAAATTACGATTGTTATATAAATTAGACTAAAATAACACAAGAGCTTCAAGTTTGAGTGTTTGAAATGGTTCGGTCACAAAGCTAAGATTTAAAGAAGGTTAAGGGTGTCTCGAATATTTAATTCGATTTTTCTCTAATAATTAATTATAATAAAGATAAATATGAGCTAATAGCAACTTAATTACCAATGAAATGGAAGTGGGTTGCAAAATAATGGTTGGTAATGAGAAATGCTGGTTGGCTGTAAGTGATGAATAAATATCCATTCACATCTTTATTTTGTAATTTTTTTTCCTTTTAAAACAGCATTAACATATTATTATTTTAAATTATATATTTTCTATATAAAATTTTTGTAATTTTTAATATCACAGTTATAAATTATAATGATTGCAATAAGTTAAAATCTATATTTCGTCTTTTCCGGTTTTCCCCAATGAGGATTCTTTGTTTTTCTTAAGCTTAATTTTAATTCCAAATTGATTACAATCAATTTTTCTCTTATATCAACTTTTTTAGTTATATGTATCCAATCTTTTTTCTATATATATTTCAACAAATAGATCAACCATACTTAGTCCATGATCTAAACTCTCAACTTTATTCGGACTTAAAAAAAACACTCTGAACTTTATTACTCTAGATCAAATTTTGATAAAATATTCAAAGAAATTAACATTTAACCTTGACAAAGAATTTCGACCTCCTCCTAATTCCTACCTAACATTTACCTCATTTTAGCGATTTAAAGTTTTTTTTTAGTTTTTCTTTTTCCTTTTTCTTGTCAATTGAAAAAAATAAATATATGTAAACGCGTTTTCCAATTTTCTGAAGTTATATTTTAAAGGAACAAAATAAATATAAAGCTTATTACTTATACGGTTAGCTAACGGAAACCACTTTTGATAACCAAGAAGATATATACTAATGACTTTATAGCCGCCAATTCCTTGGAAGATTATATAATTTGATTATCTCTTATCTTCTTTTTTTTGTGAGGTTGTAAAATTCTCATTTTAAAAATATGGGGAAGCCAGTTTAGTGGTGAAATGTTTATAAAAAATAAATTTTTTGAGAGTTCTCGAATGAATAGATAGAAGATCAACTTTATAGTTTAAAGAACGAGGTATAAAAAATATAGAAAAAGTTCTAAAAAAGCTATTGAGGCGGTTGAAATCTTCTACATACTCCTTGAAAGTAGGCCAGTAATCTGGATCAGAGACCATCTTCAAAACATTTAAGCAGTCGGGTACTAATGCCACCTCAGTGATGTTTATCTCGATCAAACAAGTCATCGCCCAAAGCACTGCTTCAAATTCAGAATGTAAAGCGGAGAGACTGCAACGAATTCCTCGGGACCCATACATAAGCCAAGCACATCCACCCTAGAACCGAATAGTACTCTAAATCATTCTAGGACCCGTCCACATAACAGTTGAATCTCGTGAACTCTGGAGAACCTATCAATGGGCGGGACTGAAAGTCCCGAGAGGGTCGTATGAAACCTTGTATGTTAATGGTTTCACCTGGACCCTATCTTAGACCTGAAATCATAAGTCCGCTTTAGATTCAGCTATGCGAACTATGTCTCGTGGATTCTCGATCTAGTTTTGAAAAATCTTTATCATTTCTAACTTTCCAAAGATACCATAATGTCCATGGAATTTTTTTCTTATTTACTAGTTTTGGTACTCTCCAAAAGAGAAAGTCCATATTAGTAATTAGAGGACTTGGAAACTCTCCATGAATTAATGGTATTTGGAAACAGCCTAAACTTGAAAAGCTGAAGAACATTCGAATAATACATGATTAATCATTTCTCTGTCAAAACAACATCAGGAGCATAAGGAATCACAATTGATTTTTTTTTCTTGTATCTTTGTTTTAACTGTTATACCCCGAGAGTATATGCTACAAAAACTATTTTAATTATGTATGAGAAAATATAAATAAGGCTGCGAATTATGCCAATGATACATAAGCATGCGGGTGCCTAATTTATACTGCAAAAAAAACAAAAAAAAAACAAAGAGGTAAATAATTAGAATATAACTTTGTAGGATAAACTGCTAGGAAAGTCTCTATTTCTACATTTTTCTCCATCGTAATTCCGCATAATAGAATTTAGAGTGTAATATGGTCTCTCAAATCAATTAAAACTAAAAACACTTTGTAGAATGAACAGAACTTGCAGAGATTCGACACATGTGTGGATATGATAAACAAAGAAAGAACCAACTGGTGAACTCTCCTCAACCACGAGAAGTTAAAGATTGAAGAGAAGATGCTTGGTGGGCCCAGTTCAAAGCTAATCCGTGAACCTCTTTGTGTAAGTTTGGCCGTCCTGTACTTCACGAAGAATCTTCCTTGAATACTCCAGACTCATAGTCTAAGAATCTTCTGGTAGTATACTCTGAATTTTTCTAGCCTTGTGCTAAGATTCTCTATATAGGTATTAATAAATCTCTGAGTGCTAAGGAAGTTTTCCACTACTCACTCTAGACCTATTCACAACTACAAACTATTCAACTTCAACTTCAACATGATAAATCGGTATTCTTACGCGGAGAAAGGCAAAGCATTGGCTGTTTCAACAAATCTTAGTAAGAATCCAGAGAACAGAGATAGAGATGAGAGGTCAAGAGTCCCCCGAGCACTGGTACCGAACTTTCATAGCTCTGACCTGCAAAAGAAACATGCTCTTACTATTATTGGACGTGTAACTAATCAGAAACAACAAAGAATCTGGTCCCTAATCCCATTCCTGTCAGATATATGGAAGACCTCTGTGAGAGCAGTAGGATCTGACCTTGGCCAAGGAAAATTTCAATTCATATTCTCTAATGAAGCTGATATGCAATTAGTCCTCAATGCCGAGCCATTCCACTTTGCTAAATGGATGGTGATAATGCAAAAATAGGAGCCCACAACTAGCACGAAATTCCCATCAAGGATACCGTTTTGGGTCAGAGTACAAGGAGTTCCTGTCCACCTTTGGTCAGTGGAAACACTTAGAAGCATTGGAGAAAACCTCGGCACTTGTCTGGATTTCGACATCACAACGGCAACTGCGAGAGTAAAAGTAGAAATCAACGGGCTAAAACCCATCATAGTGAAGATGATAGTAGAGTTTGCTGATGGCTCGGAAGTAGAGGCACAACTCGTGTACGAGAAAATCAAAAAACATTGCCACGAATGCTATATGCTGGATCATGAAAACAAAGATTGCCCACAACTACCTGTTAAAAAAGCAGAAGAAAAGTCGAATGAAAAACTGAATGGAAACCGCAACTTGGACAGAGAATTAGACCGGTACAGAAACACCAGTAGAACAAGTCAAATAAGTAGTATCGCTCGTCCAAGTGAGGAGAATATGGGTGCATATACCTCAAGAAGAACAGTAGCAAGGAACGATGACATAAAGCAATCCGACTTCCATATACGTAGTGGGACAAGTCAGCCAGAGGCTTATGCTAGACTGCAGTATCGGCAAGCTACTCCAAGCTACAAAAGCGGATCTAGTAATCGAGCTGAAAGATACCATCTCTACCCACGACGGGAGGATAAAAGAGTTGTAGATAAATCCCATTATACATTGGTATAGAGACCTCTACCCAAACAAGCTAGCAAAAGAAGGCATCCACCATCTCTGAGGGAGGAATTGTCAAGCTCAAACGGGAACAAGAAGGCTCATACAGACCATGAATTAGCTAATCTTACGGATCCTAAGCTGTCCACTAATGAAGTCGCTGAGACAATGGGCGAAATAAGAAGCTATATGGCTCAGTACTCTAACTGTACTGACCCGGATGAAAGAGCAGCCCGTAAAGAAAGGCTAAAAAAAGCAGAGGAAAGAGGCATAATACGCAAAAAAGCTGAGGAAATGGTGGCAAATGCTGTAATGCAGCAGCAAGAAATGCGGACTAACCTCAACCCTTTGGATAATAGTGGATTCCTGGCCCATACTCATCATGGCAATAACATCGAAAGAGTTACATCACTTAACTCCTCTGGCCAATCTAGGCCAACTGCAGAACAGAATGATACTCTGATTCTTGCTACCGATCGAAGACCAATTGCATTACGATTAGGACACCTGAATTGCAATGAAGACGTGATAATCCCATCCGCAGGAAGAACCTCTGCAACTATAAGGCTTGGCCCATTATTTAGCGATGAAGCTAATCACAAGTCCCCACCTAAAGGAACCCACATATTAACAGCTACAGGCCAAAGTTCACCTGTTGACGGTTTATCCTCCCAGCCAATGGAGAGTATCTCTGTAACAACACGGTTAGGCACAATTCTCAGCTCGGAAGTCCAACTTGGATCTCCAATTGACAGACTACCAGCCATAGCCAGGCTGGAACCAATTCCAAGCCCTGAAGGGTTGACACTGGCTGAAATTAGAAATGCAGTTGCGATGAGAAAATTTGGGAGAGTGGGAGGAAAAAAGAAAGCTTCAACAAATCTTTCACCTCACCGAGGAGTTAATTCCAGGAAAAGAAAGACGATTCAATCCAGAATATCTCCCCGGAGGAAACTAAGTTTGGGAAACTCACATTCACCTGTACCTCGAAAAACTGAAAAGAAACTGAAAGGAGTTGCTTCATCAAGCAAAGACCCAGCCATCAATTTAATCCCAGCCACGCAGAGGAAGAGGATGGATTTTCGGGATCCATCAGCTCCTATTCCTTAAAATTTGTAAGCTGGAATTGCCAAGGGTTGGGGAATCCCTTGACAATTCAACGACTGAAGGAGATAAACCGAAGAGTATCTCCAAGCCTAATATTCCTCATGTAGATGAAAAACTCTGACGGTTTTGTAACTAAAATTATCAACGATCTAGGTTTTGTGAACTTCCATCTCGTCCCACCTCAAGGGCATGGTAGCGGAGGCTTGGCCCTCATGTGGAAACCTGATATAGATCTTACTGTATTAAATGCCGATCCAAACAATATCAATACAATTCTGGTCTATGAGGAAAAGAAATTTTTTACTTCTTTCATCTACGGCGACAACGACTACAGAAAGAGGAAATTGTTGTGGACTAACCTGACTACTTTGACAGTCGAAAGAGATGTAGCATGGTTTAGTACTGGAGACTACAATGACATACTCAACAGTGAGGAAAAGATTGGGGCCCTAAAAGATCACAAGCCTCACTCGCAGATTTTAGGCAATTTGTGTTTGCATGTGACCTGTATGACTTGAAACATACTGGAGATCCTTACTCCTGGAGAGGAATTCGACAATCACAAGTCATTAGAAGCAGACTAGACAGAGCAATGGCCAATAGCAAATGGGTAGATCTCTTTCCATCAAGTAATTGCGAGTACTTATGGTTTGAAGGATTAGACCATAAACCGTTAATCACCTACTTCGAACCTGATAAGAGGAAGAAGAAAGGACTTTTTAAATACAATCGGAGATTGAAGGCAAACCCAGAAATAGCAAAAATTATTGAGCAACAGTGGAATAAGTTCCCAAAAGCCAAAGTCAAAGACAGAATACGCCATACAAGAAATGCCATAGTGCAGTGGACAAAAGAGAATCATAGCAACAGTCATAATAAATCTGAGGAACTTAAGCTGCAACTCAAAACTGCTTTGGCTAGCAGCCATAATGATGAGGAGCTGATACACAAACTTACAGTGGAATGCCAAAAGACCTATGCAGATGAAGAAGCCTTTTGGCGCCAAAGAAATCGACTCATGTGGCTGACCCTAGGGGATAAAAACATGAGTTATTTCCAAGCTATAACAAGAGGACGGTTTGCACAGAACAATATATCAGTCATTGAGAAAGTTAGTGGAGAAACAATGCATGAGGAGTAAATAGTGGAGGTAATCTCCAAGTATTTCTCTGATATCTTCAAAAGCTCTCCCCAACCCTGCAAAATGACAATTGAAGAAGCAATTGAGCCAAAATTGAGCATAGCCGACAATGCAGCGCTCACAACAAACCCAACATATCTGGAAATCAAACAAGCATTATTCTCAATCCATAGTGACAAGGCCCCAGACCCCGATGGATTCTCAGCGGGTTTTTTTCAGGAAAACTAGAATGTGGTTGGCCCTGCTTTAATCCATGAGATAAAGAGGTTTTTCCAATCAGATACTTTATCGGAAGCCATAAACCACACCTTTATTAGACTCATTCCCAAGGTGAAGGGACCAAGATCAGTCGCAGATTATCGTCCCATAGCATTGTGCAGTGTCTATTATAAGGTGATTTCTAAGTTGCTTACGCTGAGATTGAAGCCACTACTCCCAAAGTTAGTGGCGGAAAACCAGTCTGCCTTTGTGGCTAATAGAGCAATAAGTGACAACGTGCTTATCACACATGAACTACTCCACAACCTAAAAATGTCTACAGCCACAAAGAATTGTGCTATGGCAATTAAAACCAACATGAGTAAGGCATACAATAGGTTGGAATAGACGTTTATAGAGGAGGTCCTAAGAAGGTTTGGATTTGCGGAAAAATGGATTCGATGGATAATGCAATGCATTACAACAGTATCATATTCGATCATACTAAATGGAGCAGCTAAGAGAAAGATTTATCCGCAATGCGGGCTGAGACAAGGGGATCCAATCTCACCCTACATCTTCATCCTTTGTGGAGAAATTTTATTGGGTTTATACAGGAAAGAACAAGAAAGTGGAAACTTACTTGGGATCAAAATAGCAAGATGCAGCCCTCGGAATAACCACCTTCTCTTTGCGGATGATACTATGTTCTTCCTACATACCAATCAAAATAGCGTTAGAGCACTCATCAATATTCTAAGAAAGTATTCACGGGTCTCAGGGCAGCAGATAAATGAAAAGAAAACCTCCATAACATTCTCCAGGAGAACCCCGGAAAGCATCAAGGCAGCTATTAAACAACAACTGGAAATTGAACAAGAAGGAGGGGTAGGTAAATACTTTGGCTTACCAGAACATTTCGGGAGAAGGAAGAAAGATCTATTTGCTACAATAGTAGATAGAATCCGACAAAGAACGACAAGCTGGTCATCCCGGTTCATCTCACCAGCTGGAAAGCTTGTCTTACTTAAGAGTATACTAGCAACAATCCCCTCTTATGCTATGTCATGTTTTGCTCTGCTGATTTCATTATGCAAAAGAATCAAATCCCTACTTACTAGGTTCTGGTGGGATAATAACAATGACAATGCTACTAAAAGATGTCTTGGGTATCTTGGGATAAACTTACAGAGTCAAGGAGAAATGGAGGATTAGGGATGAGAGATATGCAATGCTTCAATCAGGCCATGCTTGGGAAACTCAGCTGGCGCATCCTCAATAACCCAACATCCCTACTAGCACAAGTTATGAAAGGTAGATACTACCGTGATTCAGACTTTATGGATAGCAAGATTCCTGGGAACTCCTCCCATGGCTGGAGAGGACTTATCTTAGGGAAAGATCTCCTGAAACATCACATCGGATGGGCAATAGGTAATGGACAGAGAGCTACCGTATGGGAAGGAAAATGGATAATCGGATTCGATCTTGGCTCCTATTGGCCCCCAACTGAGGCCACGACAAATGCTAAGGTTGCTGATCTATTCTACCCGGACTCTACCTTGTGGAACTTGGAGAAAGTTAAACTTATCCTACCTGCATACGCTGAAAGCATATAATGCATCAAAACCAGCAGGTATAATCATGAAGACAAGCTAATCTGGCTCAAGGAAGCATGTGGAAACTACACTACAAAATCTGGGTACTTTGCGGCAGTGGAACTCACACCAAAAACCCACCCAGACCCTTCAAGAGACAGAATAAATTGGATATCAGAAGTGTGAAATACTAAAACATCACCTAAGTTGCGGTTGTTCCTTTGGAAAGCTCTACGTGAAGCCATCCCAGTCGGAGAGAGACTCGAATCAAGACATATCCAAATAGATCTCAACTGCAAGAGATGCAGTGGAAAAGAGTCAATTTTCCATGTCCTCTTCCAGTGCTCATATGCAAAAAAATTTTGGGATATGGTACCGTTTGCAACTAAAATCGATTATGCGAGCTTCACTACAGTCCCGGATGCCTGGAGGAAAGCCCTCAAAAGCCTTTGCCTCCCGCCGCTAGGTATCTCATCTAGAGCACTTGGAGCATGGGTAATTTGGCACCTTTGGAAGTCTTGAAACAATCTGATATTCAACAAAAGGTTAATCTCAGAACCAGATTTATTAACCAAAGCAATTCAGGATACAAAGGAATGGGAAGATGCGCAATCACAAATAGAAATCAGATCCAGAGCAATTGCAGAAAGTGATGATGCATCGAGAAGAAAGATTCAGGAAATTACCTATTTTACGGATGCTGCATGGAACAAGGAGCACAAGACAGCAGGAATCGGTATTTGCTTCATAAACCAATCAGGAACTGAAATCGACTCTATCTCAAAAACCCACAGGTTCATAGCTTCTCCTCTAGTAGATGAAGCGATAGCCTTGAAATATGCAGTGGAAAGAGCCTTGGAATTTCAGATTCGATCCATTGAATTTCGCTCAGACTCTTCTCAAATCATAGGAGCAATCAACAAAAACTCCCCAATTTCAGAGGCTTATGGAACCCTTCGGGACATAACCTTCCTTGTTGATCTTTTCGACAATGTTTCTTTTTCTTATGTGAATCGGTGATTCAATAATCGATCCGATGGCTTAGCTAAACAGAGCCTTATGGCTTATGTGAACTCTTCCTTTAATTAATGAATTGAGTTTTTCAGTGTCAAAAAAAAACCAAAGAAAGAAAAAAGATTCCAATCACATCATGAATGAGAGAGATGGTGCATGCAATAGCAAAAGCAGATTCCTTTTAAATAGCTAGAGAGCACGATCCATCTCTCATTGATACAAACGTTCGCTATTCATATTTTTCTCTTAACAGCCCACGCAAACATGAAAATATACTTGACCAATTATACCATACAATTGTTGGTGTGTATCAGTGGTTGTCTATAAATCACTCCACTATCTATGATCTGAGTTGTCATCTCCACCACAATCACAGACAATACTTGTTCCTACATTGTAATTACCTGTCGATTTCTATACAAATTTTGATTGGTTTGTATGGATTTAGGAGGAGTCATACAACTTATTAATCTCCAAAACCTATTATGGGACCTTTTGACTTACTATGGAAAATAAATAAACATTGACTTTAAATATCATTGCCAATTAATTCTATTTAATTTCTTATAAATATTTTATAAAAAATATAGAATAGGGTCAAGAAGATAAAAGTTAGTCATTAGTTTCCCTGTTACATGCGGGTTAGCTAATTTGATTAACCCTTAGCCTCTACTCTAGCCACTTTTCATCCAAATGATTTTTATTATACTTCATTTTCAACCATTTTTTAGTATATTTAGGCAGGGATAGTTTGGTGGTAGAGGTGACTTAGAGCAAACGTAAAACCTTTCGATCATAAGTTATATTTTTATGAAAGTTAAATTGTTGTTGTTTAACCAAACACAAATAGAACCATGTTTTAGTCTTGCGACTTATTATAAAACATGGAGCCAAAGCAGTCATTAATTAAAAGTACCATTTTTTTTTTGAGTCGAAAAACGGGAAGGAACCTCCCAATTTATTAATACAAAAAAAAAAACAAAGTCTTAACTAAGTTAGGCTTAGCAATACCACCAACATCTTCTAAATAAATCTCCCTAACATAATTAGGAATAACATCAAAAAAATGAAAACTTAACTGTAACGTTAAGCCACAATTCACCAAATCATCGATAAGACGATTGACATCTCTATGTACATGTGTAATCCGGACACAAGCTTTCCAGATTCTCGCAAATAAGCTTGATTTACACCTAACATATTTGTACACGCTTTGGGACACGAGCTTCCAAATTCTCACAAATAGTTTCTCCATATTTTATCGAGGCCTAGATTCATATCTAAGTAAATGATAAGTAGAGGACATGCTAAAGCTACCATTCACAGTCACAGACCATGAGATGCAATCCAATCTACCTGTAATGATATCAACGACTTATGCATCCAAGGTTAGCATAACCGAATGTGGAAGAAATTGCTGGAAAATGTCTATATTCCAACCGGTACCATCTTGCAACAAATCACCAACAACATTATTCAAGACTGAAACAGGAAGCTCTTTTGTTGCTAATCGAGAAAGCGATAACAAAGATAGCCATCTACCGGTCCAGAATCGTGTATCCCTAACATTACCCACAATCTAACTTAAGTTTGGTAGCTCAACCTATGTCAATCCTTGGAGAATTCCCCGCCATGTCGAAGATTGATTCCCCTGAAGACGTGTCCAGCTTGTATCATGAACCTCCTTAACATTATATTTTCTGCGAAGAATCATAGTCCACAAACTCTTATGATAGCTCAACAGCCTCCAACCAAGCTTGGCAATCAACATCAAATTCATCTCTCGTGATGAACGGATCCCCAACCCACCATCACATTTCTTCTGACACACATTCTTCTAGGAGACAAGATGTTTCTTTCTCTGTTCAGGGAACTACCTCACAAGAATGATTTAGTTATTTTATTAAGTGCATGGTATGTAGATGCAGGTAGAACTACAGTACCCATCGAATACACCTGCAAGGAAAAGGGGATCGATTTAGTCGGTGTTAGCCTCCAACAAACTTAATCTTTTTTGCTTCCAAATAGTTAACCGAGCACTAGCTTTGTCAAGAAAATGACAAAATGTCTCATTGTTCACTCTTTTCTGCAAAAACGGCATACCCAAACATTTACCAAGGTCATTTGTAGACTTATTCCACTTTCCTCACTTATCCTATTGGCTAACTCTCTGCTTACATTCTCAGAGAAATAAACCTTGGACTTGTCTAGACTAAATGTTTTCCTGAAACTAAGCAAAAAGCCTTTAGTACACCACGAGTACATTGACTTTGAGAAACTGAATCTTTCACAAGCAAAATCAAGTCATTTATGTTCCTCATATTTTGTCGGTATTGAGCTCATTATTATAGTTATATTTGGGGAATTTGTCTGTGTTTTATTGAGATTTCAGGTCAAAAACGTTTAGAGTTAGAATCATGCTTGAAGGTGGACTTTTGAGAAGTCTGAAGCATTTTCTGGTATTCTCCACGAGAGAGATGATCGATTGGTCAATACAAGGATCAATCGATCAGTGCTTTAACGAAGAATATGCACACGATCTGAAGAACGACTTGGCTTCTGAGAGATCGACTCAATATCCAAAGATCGATCAATTAATGCCCTTTAAAGAAATCTAATTCCATGATTTTTCAGCTCTTGTTTTGAAACCTATAAATACTCTTTTCCTATTTTATTTTTGTAAGTCGTTTCTGAGCTTTTGAGAAACATTTTTTACAACAGTTTTTAGAGTTTGTAAGCTAGGAAGAAGATCTCTTCATACTTGAGAAGAATTTCTGAACCCTATTATTATTTGTTAATGTAATTTCAGTTTCAGTTCATCATGATTTGCTTTGTTCATTGTTCCATGTCTGAGTAGATCATAGATCGGATTTAGGGATTCTAGGGTTTTAGAATTCAACTGT
>OVBA01008215.1:0-12926 GCA_900406435.1 Lepidium aucheri
TTCAGATTTAGCCACCTGTACATGAGTCTAGGGTTTACAATTTGCTCCTTTGTATAAATATGCATCTTATCATTTTGTAGAGAACAAGAGAAAGTTAATATCAAAATACAACAAAAGCTTCTTCTTTTCTGGTTTTGGTCAAGCTTTCAATTTTATCAAGGTACGGTATGGAAGATTGTAATCCTGTAAACAATCCTATGGTTCCAGGTACAAAACTTTCAAAGGATATGGAAGGAGATGATGCAGATCCGTCACTGTATAAGCAACTGATCGGTAGCTTAATGTACCTGACAGCTACAAGACCCGATATTATGTTTGTTGTGTGTTTTTTGAGCAGATTCATGATGCAACCAAAGGCTGCTCATCTTTGGGCTGCCAAGCGAGTTTTAAGATACATAAAAGGGACTCTGCAAATGGGGCTGATGTATACAAGTGCAGGGGAAGGAACTATGAAGGCTTATACAGACAGCGATTTTGCAGGTGATATAGACAGTGGAAGAAGCACATCAGGGTACGTGTTCCTTATGAGTAATGCAGCTGTGGCTTGGAGTTCGAAGAAGCAGCCAGTTGTAACTCTTTCCACAACGGAGGCAGAGTACATTGCTGCTTCATTTTGTGCAACTCAATGTTTGTGGATGAAGAGAATTCTCGGGAATCTTAGTCAAGCTGAAGAAAGATGTGTTACAATTCTGTGTGATAATAGTTCGTCAATTAAGCTTTCAAAGAATCCGGTTCTACATGGAAGAACTAAGCATATCAAGGTTAGATTTCATTTCTTGCGTGAGCTGGTGAAAGAAGAAGAAGTGGATTTAGTCCATTGTGGAACTCAAGATCAAGTGGCAGATATTATGACAAAACCTTTGAAGCTGGATACATTTGTCAAGTTAAGGAAGATGCTTGGAGTTCAAGAGTTTCAAACTGCAATACGTTAGCCCTATTCAGTTTGGGGGAAGGAATGTTGAAGTTGGTCAAAGCATGAAAAGTATTCCGTAAGAGTAGGAGTTAGTGGTAGTTGTTTGTTTCTGCAATTTTATTATGTTGCTGTTTCTTAGGACTTAGTTGCATCGTGCTTTTGTTTCAGTTATTTCATTTATGTTCAAGTCTCCAATATAAGGAGCAAGTTTGTAATCTATTTCTTTTATCAATCAGAAAAGCTTTGATCAATTTATTCTAGAGTTCAACGTTATTAAGATCGTTTGCGTTTCAATAATGACCTGCAAGCGAAGCATTAGCATACTATATATATAGACTTTATCTAGAGAGAGAATCAAAACTGAGGGAAGGAGAAGAAGAAGTGGGGGTCCCCATTAACCGAAACCATTGTTGCATTTCTCAAATGGCGAATTCTTCAGTTACTCGACTATAAAAAGAGATCAATATTCATATACAGAGAGAGCTTTCAAAATTTTCACCTAATTAGAGATTAGATGGATTCGAACCGATTAATTTGTTTGATAGAGAGACAGGGATGAGTTGTAGGAGAGTTCATGGTGATGAGTCTACAATCAGCTAAGAGCTTAACCAAAACAAACCAGTACAAATAATCTATTAACCAATTAAATTGGTTTAATCTTTTCTTATTCAGCAAATAATTAAAGTGGTCCTCACGTTCTCTTTCCCATAGAATTGCACTTGGCTTTCAATATATATGAAAAAGGCAAAACGAAAAGGCAGAATAATTTGTCTAAGTACTTGTGTCTATTTGTATGTTGATCAAGATTGATACTCCTACACATAGCTTACTCTTTTGTTTCACGCTATATTATTGGTTAGTTACTCCTTTTCCCCCTCTTAACTTCTCATTTCTTCTCAAATCGGGTGCAAGATTCAGTTTTTTATTCTATTGCTTCCATTTAGATTTCCATTTCTGGTGGGGGGACCAACAATGATTACAGGATCTGATTTATTTGGGTATTTGGCCTTGTTTTGCCCTCTTTGAATTTCGAGAGTAATTTTATTTTCTTTCTCTATGGAAAGTAGCAATAAGTTTTTTTAAAAAAAAGAATTGAGAATTTAATTTTTGATCTACTGAGTAATCACGTCAATGGTTTATATGGTGAGTAAAATTGTTGCAAATTTCGGAAATTGACGTATGCATTTGTATCTTTTAGAAGGTATGCAGTTATAAATGTTTTGATTTTTTTTTTTTTTTTTTCAAACATGTCTTGGGTTTTTTNTGAGTTTCTTATTTTCAAAAACCCAAACATAGACGTGCTTTTTTAAGACGACGTTAAAAAAAAAAGTGCTTTAAGACATGCATCTTAATAGCATATACATACAAGATTTGCATACAATTTCTTTACGGAATCCGAAAATTTATAAAATTGGATTTTCTCATCCAACATTTTTTTTTGACACCATCGTGCATTTAGTAGTTATCCTAAACAAACCACAATGCTCAATAAATAGAATCTCTTTCGAACTTTAAGTCTAATTTTGTGCAATCACAGAATCTAGAACCAGAAATGGCAGCACCAAAGCTGGAGTCATTCAGGCGGGGTAGCATGTTCGAGGGATCTTTCAGGCGAAATAGCATGTTCGATGGTTCTTTTAGACAAAGCATAAGAGATAGACTTATCCCACAACACACCAAAAGCTATTCCTATGACGTTGACGATGAAGTTTCCGTTCGTTGCTGCTCCTACAGGTTATACATTTACGTACAATTTCTCCTTTCAAGCAACTCTATTGACCAAATATTTTGAAAGCCCTTTAATCGAATCTGATGCCTTTAGCTCTTGGAATCCTATCTCAAATGGTTAGTCTTGAAACGAAGTGGACTTTGTTTGCAGGTATATCTCAGACAAGATCACTAGGGTTGTGAAGAAATTACAGGATATTTTGATTACAGCATGGAATATGGGAACATCTGACCCGAGGAAAATTATATTTTCCGCGAAGATGGGTTTGGCTCTGACACTTACCTCTATCATCATTTTCTTTAAGATCCCAGGCTTAGAGCTCAGCAAACACTATCTATGGGCAATTCTCACAGTTGTTGTTATCTTCGAGTTCAGTATAGGTAAATGCAAGAGACGTAACACATCAAACATTGAGCATTCTAAACAATTAAAATACCTGACGTGACGTGTCATATTGTATTCTGTATAGGAGCCACCTTTAGCAAAGGATGTAATCGAGGACTAGGAACATTATCTGCAGGAGGATTGGCGCTTGGCATGGCTTGGATATCCGAAATGACTGGAGACTGGGAAGAGCTTTTCAATTCTGTTAGCATCTTCGTAGTAGGTATACATAGATCATCTGGTCTAAACTAAAAAATTCATGTCATTCTGGTTTTTGACAATATCGTGTGTTGATCTTGTATTAGGCTTTTTTGCAACGTATTGGAAGCTATATCCAACGATGAAGCCATATGAGTACGGATTTCGGGTGTTCTTGCTTACCTATTGCTATGTAATAGTGTCAGGATACAGTACAGGGGAATTCATGGAAACAGCAGTTTCACGGTTCCTTTTGATTGTTCTTGGTGCCTGCATTGCTCTCACTGTGAACACTTGCATTTATCCCATATGGGCTGGGGAAGATCTCCATAACTTGGTCGCCAAAAACTTTGTGAATGTTGCAACTTCTTTGGAAGGTCATTCATTCAATCTCTCTGAATTTTGAGTTACTAGGTGACAAGCTTAGTTTGTTATACCAATCCATAGAAATGGTTCCTTTCTGCAGGTTGTGTGAACGCATATCTCGATTGCGTAGCATATGATACGATCCCATCAAGAATTCTGGTTTATGCAGCTGTCACGGAAGATCCAGTGTACAGCGGTTACAGATCAGCCGTCCAATCTACAAGCCAAGAAGACACTCTGGTAAGATTCATTTCACTCATCCAACACATAAGACGAGCAACAATATTATCAAAAGACCAACTTACTTGAGGATCTCAAATCATCTCACTTTTATTCTTTTTTTGCTTGGAAATGTGATTGTGAAGATGGGGTTTGCTACATGGGAGCCACCACACGGTCCGTACAAATCCTTTAGGTATCCATGGGCATTGTATGTAAAAGTAGGTGGTGCATTGAGGCATTGTGCTTTCATGGTCATGGCATTACATGGCTGCATTCTCTCAGAGATTCAGGTACATTGTTAGCTTGTTTACCTCTTTTCCAACCTCAGTCAGAACTCTAAAATCTTTAGATCTGAGAAGGGATTTGAAACAAACTTACGCATTGTAATCCAGGCTGCAGAGGATAGAAGACAAGTCTTTCGTAACGAGCTTCAAAGAGTTGGGATCGAAGGATCAAAAGTACTTAGATACATTGGGGAAAAACTGAAAAAGATGGAGAAACTAAACCCTATAGAAGACATTCTCCATGAGATTCACCAAGCAGCCGAGGAACTACAGAGCAAAATCGACAAGAAATCGTACCTTCTCGTGAAGGCAGAGAATTGGGAAATCGGGAATCGGGATAGAGATTCGACTGATGAACATACAATCTCTAATCTCGACTCAGATATAACTCGGATCCTGGCTCATAAATCACAAAGTGAAGCCATACTCCGTCCACCGACGAATTGGGATGTTGTAACAACTACAAGAAACCCGAACTCGGCGACGATGCCTCATAACCAATCAAGGGCGTTTATACAGAAACAGCCTTCGTGGCCGAGCCGGATCTCGATAACGCCGGGAAGTATGTTACAACCACCAAATGATGACGCGATGATGATGTACGAGAGCGCGAGTAATCTGTCTTTAGCCACTTTTGCTTCGCTATTGATCGAATTTGTTGCGAGGCTTGATAATCTTGTGAATGCCTACGATGAGCTGAGTGTAAAAGCGAATTTCATAGAGCATGTTGATATATAAATAAAACATGTCCGTTGGATAATAATGTTTTGTACTTGAAATGTAAAAATTCGTTACAACAGCAACTTTGATTTTTTGTTATTTTTATTTTCGTCCATCAACTTCAGGGTTTTGAAACTTTTGCCTCTAACTCTTCTTTCTCTTTTGTTCTTCTTTGGTTGACATTGACACACACAGAACAAAACCAATTCAATCCAATTCGGGATAACTATAAGAGATAGTTTCTCAATTGACCCATTGACTGACAAACTAATACAATTTTTTCCTGTCCAAAAAATTGAGTTTTAAATTTTTGTGTGCCACCTTATTTACACTTATGTCATTATTTTTTTAAAATAATACTAAAATACTTTCAACTACAACTATTTTCTAAAATATCATTTTTAACTCAACATTAATTACCATCAATGAAGCTCTAAATGTACTTCTATCCACCATTTTCTGGCTTCATTATACATCCGGAACATCACTAACCACATATTCTTTCATTCTCTCTTCACTTATATTCATAAATATCTCTAAATTTCATTTTAAATGTTTTAAAGTTTTTAAAACCTACATTTTTCAGTGCTCTAAGCAAGCAGGCGTAACAATTTATAGTGTAGTTCTGGGCATTTAGATAAGATAAATATGATTCTAACTCAAAACAAGCTAATTATTGCGGATTTTCAAAATTTACAGAAAGCAGACTTGAGGTGAAGTTTGTTTTGAAAGTAGACTTTACTTGAAGTTTGCTAGTCAACACATAGGTTATTTTTCGCATTTGACCAAATTTTTGGATTCATGAGTAGACGTCATGTGAAATCTGTGTATTCTTCTTTAAATATATATATATATATATATATAAGTCTGCGCAAATCTAAGTCAGTTTTGTAATTAACCAAAAGTTTTACTCTTGCGCAAACATCAAGTGAAGTCTACTACAAAAACACTAGACTTCACCGAAAGTCTACTTTTATAAAAAGGATTAGTTTTGAATTTGACTAAAATAATGATTGTTGACCAAAAAAGTATCACAATCTATGTAAAAATCACAGATTTCAGGTGTAGTGTAAAAACACATACTTTACTTGAAGTCTACTTTTGTGTTGAAGTTGGCGATTTATATATAACGATAATACAGATTTCACATCTCTATTGTTTCCATAATTAATTTTTAATTTTTTTAATTAATTAAAAAAGAGTAGACTTTATCCCAAGCCTGCTATTACAATGTTGCAACTTCATATGTACTATCATAGATTTCTAATGTCGACTTCTACAATAAAAGTTAAATTTAGTCAATTGCAAAGGTAATCTCTAGTAACTATCGCAGACTTCACCTGATGTTTGCGAAAATCATGTGAAGCCTACTAATTTTATTGGAACCCTTGTAGAATTCAGGTAAGTCTACTTGAAAATTGAATATTCTGGGTAATTACAAATTTAGCCTCCTTAATATGTAGACTTAATGTGAAGTTTGCGCCTGAAAAATTAAATTTTGGTAAAATACAAAATGACCTTAATATAGACTTCACCTAAAGTCTACTTATCTTCATTTAATTTAATTTTGTTTAAAATTGATTTATTTGTTAATCAATGTGGTTTATATGTTACTAATGTGGTTTATATATTGTTTTCAGGAAAATGGTTAGGTTACTTGTTGTTTATGGAGAATGAGTGATGAAAGACTTATGTTGGCATTTTGAGGTTGATAACTACAGAAGAGGGATAATGTTATTTATAGATAATGGTTGTACACATGATGAGCTTGTAGGAATGGTATACGCTGATTTTTATCTCGATAAAGAAACTAATTGATGTTACTCATGTTTTACCATATATCTCTACTGCAAGTGCACAACAAATCATGTAGTAATCTAGGGATCGTTTCCACAAGGACCAAGTTATCACACTATCAATTCTGAAACTAAACTAGAGCTAAAATGAATAGAGAGTTGGTTGTAAACTAAACTGAGACAAAACTAACGATTGACAATCAATGAATAAAAACATCGAGCTTAGGAGGTTCATCACGAAACAAGGGAATTCGAACCAGGAAACTATTCAAGAACATTCATTCAACAATCTCGACTCAGACGTGAATTTATAACTAATCCACTATCGTGGCATCAATTACTATATCCAGCAACCTAGTGATCCTAACTATCACTGGTACCAAGAGGCTAGTATGCATTATCGATCGGGTCTTATAAGTCCACAATCAACCTTAATATCAACTATCGCGGTTAATGATTTATTGCTCACCTAAGAAGGGTCCAATTTCTAACAAGCTTTTGGAATGTTGGGTAGTCTAAGTCATAGATTAATTAGCTACTCTAATCTAAGCATTAAGGTTGTCAATTAGGTGGAGAACACATCAAGCAATATCTTTGTTTCTGATTCATCGATTTCCTGCAACCATAGAAAATCCTAAACTTAATTGGAAAACTACACAGACATAGTGAAGGAAATCATATTGCAAAATATAATGAAAAGCATAAAAGTAAATTGTATTGAAATAAGAGGGTTTAGAATTCTTCTCCAATTGTGTGGGAATCAAAATTCTTCTCCCAAAAACTCAAATACAGGTTCTGATCACGTAACAATGGTTGTTCTAAATAGTAATGGAAATTGGTCTTATATATGTCCTAAAACTTGCAGGTGTAAAATAGGAAAAATAGGTTTTCTCCTTGTCAGCTTCGAGGACCGATCGATCAAAGGTGTGGAATGATCAATCAAGGTTGAATGCATAATCTCCAAAAGGTGTTGGTCGATCAATGGATCGAGCGTAGCTCTTGCTGAACATCGAGGATCGATCGATCAAGAGTGTGGATCAATCGATCAAGAGTGTGGATCGATCGATCACTGCTCTATGGCTAAAATCTTCAAAAAGTGCTCTGATTCATCCTTAACCAAGCTTTGAAGGTATAATCCAAGTTTAACCTTTTTACCACCTGAAAAGACTCTAAAAAGCAAACAAACATTCTGAAAACATGTGAATTAATGAGCTTAAAACTGATAAAAATGAGGTATATCAATTCCTCCAGACTTAGTTTCTTGCTTGTCCTCAAGCAAAGAGAGTAAAGACCGAAAGAAAGATTCCACTCCAAAGAACTCATTCTTCATTAAAGCATTGCATATCAATCCCATAGTAAACCACACAACACTAATCTGTCAGAATCGAGACCACCTTGTACTTCCCCCAGACTTTGATAATTACCCAAGCTGAACTCCACAATCCAAGCAAGTAATCTGAGTTCACCATATCGACTTCCTAAAGCTTATAAGTGCGGTCTCACCAATGGAACATCGATCAGAGGACTCATGAGTTTCTCTTTCAATCTCAAGACTACCTTTGATATGATTCTCTTCCTCTCATTTCACCACAATGCAGCCGATTTTTCCCTACTTTTATAGGGTATCATTTTATTTTTTTATCGGCTGCTTACCTTGGTAAATTAAAGAATGTAACATGAGTAGCTTCATTGGAGTTCCCCTCGATAAGCTAAAATGTTCAAGAAATCGACACCATCATTGATGTGAATCTCAGGCTACCATCATTATACAAACACAAGCAGCATCATTGGAGAACTTTTACCTTTGGCTTACCACATGTACAACTTTATCAACTAGCTAGTTACTTCAGATTAAGCACAACATACCACAAAATGATTAAAAGAGGAGGAACCATACTCACACATGAAAATCTATCATTGCAATGAGAAAAGAACTCGATCTTAAGTATACCAGCTCCATGGGTGAGAAAATTAAGTCAGGTTAGGGGTGAAGCCGACATACGATCCCTCAAAAACCGACATAGATATGGGTGGTACTGAAGTAGTGTCAAGTCTCTAGGTTTTCCAATAGTCAATCGATCCCTGACAAACAAGCATTGATGGTACTAAGTTCATAACATGCAACAATCCTCAAAAATCATAGTTCTAAGCAATCGGTTTTCAGAGATCAAAAAGACAACAAGTAATCAAACAGTGCATTAGTAACAACGAGCATCCTCCTCCAGACTTATTTCACACCGTCCATGTGTGATAACAAGAGTAAGAAAGAAAAACTCGCATAAAACAAACAAAATCAGGAATTTCAAAGGAAAGGAATGAAAACGATTAACCTGTACCCTTGATCGATCGATCCCAGCCTGTGAGTAATCGATCAGGGTTTGCTCAAGCTATGGATCGATCTAGGATCGATCTACCAATCGATCGTATAAAGCATGGTATACTCGATTGATTGATCCAACATGCGCAGTCGATTGTTCAACCGAGCGTTCATCGAATGGTCCATCTGATCGATCAATCTGAGTCTTCCTGGTTGATGAACCGATCGTGCGATAGTTCGCTATCCATTCGTGATCGATCGATCAATCGCTTCCCTTTTTCTGAAACCAAACAAGACGAAAACAACAAAATCAAGAACAAAAGAATGCAAAACTAATCTAAAAACTTACTAGTGGGTTGCCTCCCACTTAGCGCTTGTTTAAAGTCATTAGCTTGACTTGAAGGCCCTTAGTTCAGTGGAACATTAGTCAAGGGAATGGAAGTCTCCTTGGCTATGTCCATATCGGCAAAGTAATGCTTCAAACGTTGGCTATTCACAACAAACTCGCCTCCCTTTCCATTGAACAAAACTGCAGCTCTATAGGGGCGTACTTCCTTGATAGTGAAAGGTCCCGACCACCTTAACTTAAGCTTTCCAGGGAAAAGTTTCAAACGAGAATTAAACAAAAGAACCAAATCATTAGGAGCAAAACTTCTACGAGGGATACGCTTATCATGTGCTACCTTTGTCCTTTCCTTGTAGATGCTCGAGTTATCATAGGCCAAGTGTCTAATCTCTTCTAACTCATGTAGCTGCAAGGTTCTTTGTTCAGCTGCTGGCTTGATGTCATAATTCAAATGCTTTATAGCCCAATTAGCCTTGTACTCGAGCTCAACTGAAAGGTGACAAGACTTCCCATAAACTAAGTGGAATGGATTTGTACCCAAGGGAGTCTTGTAAGCTGTCCTGTATATCCAAAGAGCTTCATCGAGTTTTGTAAACCAATCCTTCCTTGTCGAACAAATATTTTTTTTGTAGAATATTCTTGATCTCTCGGTTTGAAACTTCAACATGGCCACTTGTCTGTGGATGATATGGTGTAGCCACTTTGTGATGAACTCTATACTTCCTTAGAAGACCATTGAATGTCTTGTTGATGAAGTGAGAACCATTATCACTGATAACAACCCGCGGAACATCAAACCTAGGAAAGATAACATGCTTGAACATTTTCAGCAAAACCTTAGCATCGTTTGTTGGGATGGCCAGCGCATCTACCAATTTGGAAACATGATCGACTGCTACAAGGATGTACTCCCTAAAGAACTCGGAAACGGTCCCATGAAATAAACTCCCAGACATCAAAAACCTCAACTTTGAGTATGAAATTCTGAGGCATCTCATTCCTCTTGCTAATGTTCCCTTGTCTTTGATATGAATCACACCTTGAGATGAAAGCATGAGCATCCCTGAACAGGGTGGGCCACCAAAAACAAGCCTGTAGTACCTTCGAAACTGTCTTGAAAGTTGCAAAGTGTTCTGCATAAGAAGAACTATGACAATGAAACAAAATTCCTGAAACATCATCCTTGGTTACACATCGTCTAAAGATTCCATCAGCACACTGTTTGTAAAGATAAGGTGCATTCCTGTAGTAGTGTCTGATGTCACGAAGGAACTTCTTCTTCCTATAACCGTGAAACGTAGGAGGCTCAATATTTGTTGATGTGTGTGATTTTTGATGGTTTTAGAGCCTTATTTTATGTCACTTTGCATTCATCTAGTTAGATTTTCCTTGCACTTAGGTCTGTTTAAGTTTGTTTTGCATTCTTTGCATTTGCATTTGGAGTATTAGATTTCATTCACGTAAAAGGAGCAGAAAAGGAGCAAAACTGGAGCTAAGGAGAATTGAAGCAGCTGTTGGAACGTCTAAGTGAGTAATAATCAAGAAGGATTGTGCACCCTCGGATCGCCACCTTGAAGCTTGTACGCGAGGAATACTAGGAACACTCAACAATAGCCACCTCAAGGACTTGCCTCAATCTATCTACTGCGAGGGAAGACCGGTGCAGATTAAAGACTCATCCCTCTTCACTTCAAAGATCATACTCAGAGCAACAACTCAGACAGAAACCGCGAGGACAAAGGAATGAAGCGCTCCTCCTAGCCCAAGCTCGCGCAAGGACTCCAAGGGAAGCTTCACAGCCGATCTGGTTGACCAACTTAGGTCGATTTAACCATTAGGGTTATGAGAATGACCCTAGAAATACCCCTCTAATGACCCATTTATCATTATCTGATGTTTTTAGCCAAAAATACTCTTTCCTTATTGCCACTTTCGTTTAAGCTTGTTTTAAGGTTTCTTTAATGGTTATTGATGGATTGATTTAGTGAATGCTTGCTTTCTTTGTTTCTTGTTCTTGCATTTTAGCTTTTGTTCTTTAATCATGACATCGAAATCTACCCCATTCCTAACCCCTCTCAAAATGAGAAGCGAGTAGATCCTTTTTGGATCTCGAGGATGGGGAGATCAGAGGTGAATCCGTTGATTCCCTCGCCTAGCTAACCGATCGATAACGCCAATCTCTTCTAGTAAGGCCAAGCTTAATGTTTATCTCTTCCTGATTAGCTTAGATCTGAATCGGGTCATGACCGAAGGCTAGCACTAACGGAAATGAAGGCCCCGATCCATATTAGAGATGGCTTGATCCGCCGAAGAGAGATCTAGCATGCAGATCGGTCATTAGACGACTTCGGCCAAGTTTTATGTGTTTGGTTTGGTGAGATCACGGAGAGAGCGATTGGATCAGTCGATCCGGATCGAGATCCTCTCTACGAGAACGGGCCGATCTAATCAATCTCCCGATCTAGATATCGCTCAAAGAAATACGGCGAGTGGGATGGACAAGTTCATCCCATATATGAGAATTATATAAGAACAAGAAAAATCTTGGATTCAAAATTTCTTTTTTTATATAAAAATTCTTCCAATTCATCTATCTTAACTTACTCAATTATCTCGTGAACAAAGGAGAAGGAAGGTTGGAATGCCGCTAGGCGGTGCTGATCAACCTTCCAATCCTTTAGATTCTCCTTTCTCAATTGCTTAAACCCTTGTTTTCGATTTCCACTCTGTTTTTATATCATTTTCTCTATTTTGCTCTTTGTCTTTAACTTATTTTGTCATGTGTGCTAGTTTGCTAGTTTAGTGTTATTAAGATCTAGCATTGTAACATGATGTTTAGATTAACTTGAACTAGGACTTGGTGTTAGGTAGAGTGGTATCAAGCTATTCCGAGTATTGGTTCGACAAATCCCCTTTACTCACCACTATACTCAATGATTTAATAGAAGGAACCGCAAAAACCCCTTTTATCAAATTGGCGCCGTTGCCAAATCGGAAGTTTTCTTGCTACAATTTATAGTCTACTAGTCTTAGGATCAAGTTGCGTGTTTACTGCTTTGATAACTTGTCTTTGCTTCATACAGCTTGGATCTATAAGGACCAAGCTTCAAACATATTGGCAAGTCGTTGTTTCTGTCTTTGCAGGCCTCGCACGTTAACCTCGACGTTTGGACTTGAGGACAGACTCAGAATTTTCAACCTCAGCCTTAAATCCTGCAAGTTAAGCGAGAACTCAGACAAGCTGACTAGTTGATAACAGATTTTTTGAGTGTTTTTCAAATCCTATTACACTAGTGTGTCGGTGTAGTATAATAGGTGTCGATCCAACTGGGAATGTAGTTAACACTCAGAATACAGTAAACTATTCTAATTCAAGCCAATCAAAGTTTGGTTTGTCTAACAACCTAGATCACACTCAAAAGTAAAAATGAACAATTCAATTAGCAATAACAAAGAAATTAAAACAAAGCAATAAGCAACAATGTAAAGAGTGGATTATACCCAAGATAAAAAAACAGGTTCCTGAGGGGTGAGGTTCACGGATCAGCGTGACTCTTAAACCAACTAGGCGCTTGACAACACGCAGTAAATCTAATCTTAGGCAAACAAACTCGAGTTGACTACTAACAGACCCTATTCCCATAAGCGTTT
>OVBA01008216.1:0-12926 GCA_900406435.1 Lepidium aucheri
GACAGCTACAAGAGCTATCTATCATTTGGATGTGGTTTAAAGGCATTTGGATAACTAGTCAAAGAGATAGAAATAGTTTACTGAAGATATGTCCGTTGGGAATTCATACTCAAGATTGGTTTCAAATAAAGGCCTTCCCCTGAATGGAATTGGATGATTTTGACACAGATAGCCAAAAGAGTTAAAATTTCATTTGGTGGTGGTTTAAAGGCATTCAGATAAGCGGTCAAGAAGATATGAGAACTTTACTCAAACACGGCCGATCCCAAGCTGGTTGTTGCCGAAACCAATAGACCAGACAAGACTAAGAGGGCATCTGCCGATCCCATACCCAGAACTACTTCTATTTATTTTCTTTTATTTTGGATCTGATCCGGTTTATCCCGGGTCGACCCAACACATTTTAGGGTTTATTTCAGAGAATACTTAAAGAAAAGGAAACTTGGTCCAAGCAGCCAACATACTACTCTTAAACACTCTCTTGGAAAAAAAATCCATACTTTTATATTTTGGGTCTTAGTTTGAAGACTTAAACATTTGGTGAAGAAGTTTGAAAGATTTTCTAATGGATCAATGTACATTTTCTTGTATCTTCTTCTATCAAGAGTTCCGTATTAACCATTTCTTTCTATTTCTTCATTATTATGGCTAAGTTTATCATTTTCTTTGAGTTTGGGTTGAATATGAGTGAGTAGTCACCTAATAGATTGAAGGTTAGTCAGATCTTGGGGTTTGATGATGAATTATTGTTGTTAGGGTTGCTACATCTATAGATCCTCCACTTAAAGTGTGCTTAATGTTAGGTTTAGTCTGATAAACTAGTAATCTTGAAGGTAGGGATAACATCCACCAAGAGATGTTCGATGGAATGTTGGAAAGAACCTTTTTGTGGGGTTTTCTATCCTAGCCAACGGGAGCTGAGTGTTAAGGTGGAAAATGGTCATATTGAACTAGGTTTTAATGTTTCTCAAGATTTAGATTGACAAAAAAGAGTTTAGTTTTCCTATTGTTTGCAAAGGGATTGATACCACGAGAGTGGATTAGCCTAGATTAAATGAGATTCATGCCTAAGATGGTGCTTATGTAAAACCATGTGTTTTATTGAATCTATTGTCACCCCCTATATCAGATAGCTAACCCCAGATCCATTGCCTTTATCGCTTTATTCTTGCTTTTTTTGTTGCCTTTCTCTCATTTAACTTGTTAGTGTTTTGTTCAACCGAAAACCATATCTATCTGCTCTAGCTTGAGTCGATTACTTGTAACTAGCCCATGTTAGTTCTAAGCTCCTTGTGGATTCAAACCTCAAATGCAACCAACGACTAATTGTTTGCATTTATTTCATTGTCTGTAAATCGAGTGATCACAAACATTGTGTGTCAAATAGACTCTCATGCTCCACATATTCCTCTAGCTTAATTTTCACACACAAAGACCTTCTTCATACTAAAAGATCTCCTCTTGTTGTGCCTCACGATCTCTCAAGTATTTTTCACACAAGTATTTTACTCATTTTTTGGCTTTTATCTTAAACGTTCTCACAACCTTACATTTATTTCCTTTCTTTTGATTCTCAGAATGTGCTTGTAGAACTAATCAAACTTTTCTTGATATGCTTTCCCTAAAGGTCAATGAGCTAACAAGTATACCACAACACAAGTGTTAAATCTTGGTACACTTAGCGAACCTCTTTTTTTTTTTTCCTTTTTTTAAGGGAAGATGAAGAGTCTCTTATTTTATATTATTAATAAGAGAAGATGAATAGTTTTTTATGAATAAGAAGAGAAAATGAAAGGCTGTTTTTTGTTAAGAGAAGATGAAAAGATAGAAGATGAAAAGTGTTTTTTTTGGATGAAGAAAATAAGAAGATGAAAAAAAAATAGAAGAAGAAAAGATAAGAAGGTGAAGAGATAAACAAACTTGGAAGTGTGCTAGGATACCTAATGACGCATATTAACCCAACGGACTCGACACCTTCAAGTTGTTTGGATAGATTGAGAGATACTCAACTTCACAGATTTGTGTAGAGACAACCTTAAGTATATAAAACCTAAGACATGTGATCAACTTAAGATGTCTCGATGAAACTAAGGGGTGGAACAACAGCATGATGAACTCATAGAGAGCTAACCTTGACTATTAAAACCAAGAAATGCGACTCACTTAATACGCTTCAGCACTGAAATAGCAAGGAATGGCCACATAAGTGTGATGGAAAACACTAGATAAACCGGTTTGATCCTTTGAATATAACACACCAAGACATATCGGAAAGTTTGAAAGGAACAAAAAATAATCACTCTCAAAATATATTTATAAAAGGATGGATGATTCTCAAATGAGAATTACATGGGTTTATAAAGAAAAAGAAATGACTCTCTAGAATACTACTTAGAAAATGAGTAAAGACTACTTAGAAAATGACACACAATTAGTTTGAGTCAACTTTAGTGAGTTCTTTTTTAACGTAAGATGACGACGAGAAGTGACTCTAGGGCTTTTGGTGGCAAGAGGCGATAATGCAAAGATGGTCGATGTCTGTGAAGGAGTGAGAGCTCCGGGTGAACCTCCTGATCTGACCGGCGCAAGGTTTTGTGGCGTTGGGAGGTGATATTAGGGTACTGGGAGATGGCTCGCAAGACAGTACTATGGTGGAAGAGACGATGCATAATGCGGTGTTGGAGAGAGGAGATTGTAGAGGTGTGGAAGAAGAACTGCGTGATACGACCATGGTGGAGGGTATGGTGCGAACCCTTAGACTGATGAGTGCTGGTGGTAGGTTTTGAGAGATGGTTCGTATGATACAACTATGGTAGAGGGGATGGTCTGAGTGTTTCCGCTAGGTAACCCATCAGTGAATCAGTCTGATGCAGTGAGAAGGAGTACAAACTCATGGGCTAAGCGGTTGTCTCGGAGCACCATGGGTGGAATGATTAGCCCTGAGAGTGTACTCGAGGATGATTTTATGGAAGAAAAAGTGACTTTGACCTATCCTAATGGTGTTGACGGGGAAGGAAAAGTTATCATTGATCCGAAAGTCATGTCTTTCATGGAAGGCTTATGGAAGAGGTCCATTGTTGTGAAAGTTTTAGGGTGTACGTTCTCTCTAGTGGCTTTAAACTGTAAGTTAAGGGAGCTTTGGAAACCGATATGTGCCATGTATGTTCTAGAATTGCCATGGAAATTCTTTATGGAGCGTTTTGAGTTGGAGGAGTAATATATTGTGACACTCATCGATGGTCCTTGGAAGGTATTTGGAAGCTATTTGATGGTGCAGGATTGGTCACCAGACTTTAACCCTTCGTGGGATGACATTATGACAACACCGGTTTGGGTTCATTATTGGACATCCCGGTGACACTTTATCACCAAAAATATTAATGGGTATTGCTAAGGGAGTTGGTAAACCTTTGATGGTTGATATTACGACACTGAGCTTTCAGAAGGATCGGTTTGCAAAATTTGTTTGGAAGTGAATCTCTCAAAACCGCTTAAGGAATCACTCTCAGTAAACGTTTCAAGATATTTTATGGAACGATTGGCCATGTTGTGTACATATCCTCGTAGAGGGGTAAGGTCCGGAGAATCGTGTTTCTGGTAGTGGTGATCGTAGTGCTATTGTACCACCAACACCTACAGTTAATATAACAAGTAGTACCCATGGTGGAGAATGTTCCTTGGGTGAACAAAGATGGTTTCACTCTAGTTCAAGGTTCTCTGTCGAAGTCGAGAATGGTGCTGAATGGTGGTAGTTTACTGATCAGAAACTTGAAAGTAAAGTAGAGGCATCAATTACAAGATATTATGGTATCTGTTAACCAAGGAATTTCTTTGAATTCCAACAGATTTCGACAGCTGTTAGAAGATTATCTTGTTACTGGTCCGAAGGAGGTGATAATATCTACAGATACAAACAATAAGAATGTAAGCTCAAATACAGGAACCGATTATATGAGGAAGACTGTGGCCGATGAAGTTGTGGATGAAGATAAGGTGAATGGATTGAATCATGGCTTTCAATTTGGTGGATGATCAAGGGAAGGCCTAAGGGAGACGAAAGGTGGTGGAACGAAGCCTGCAATAGGTGGTGGGCTGAAGTTATTTGGGCCCAAAGCTAAGATTGAAAAAACTCTTAGGAACTCTTGAGGTCTTGTTCTTGGGTCGTCAATAAAGGATTTATTAGGTGAGAAGCATGGTAAATGCCTTCGTATTGAGCCCAACGATCCTTGTCTTGTTGTTGGAGACTTTGTGGAAGTTAAAGAGTGTGCTCAAGGGGATGTTATGGCTCTCAAAATATGTGTGCCAAAGCGAGTAGTAATAATGTGGAGCCCGTGCGAGTAGAACATTAGTCGTGGTTAAGGTTTTGAGAATTAGTTCCAGATGGATGCGAGAGGTCACAGCGGAGTGTTGGAGAAGTTTTTATTATGGAATCTGATGATCAATTTATTCATGCGAGAGTGAAGAGTGGTGAAGAGATTTTTCATGCATTGTGGTATATGCAGCTCCATCAGTTAGCAGGCGGAGTGGTCTTTGGAGGACTCTAAAGCATGTAATAGAAGGAATTTTGGACCCTCTCATTGTAGGCAGGAATTTTAAGCCTATTGTACGGCTTGATGAACAAATTGGTGGAAATTGGAAATTATCGCCAGATTCTTTGGCTTTTGGTAAGTGGATCAATGAATTATCGTTGATTGACTTTGAGTTTATCGGGAACAGTTTTAAGTGGAGATGAAGGTCTGAATCCATGTTTGTTGCAAAGAGACGGGATAGGATACTTTGTTGTGCTCATACACGTTTAAAACGGCAAGAGGAAAATATTTGTCATCTCCGGTTTCTCGTGTCCGATCATGCACCTTTATATTTACAATTGGCTCTAGTGGTACATGGTGATCCTAGACGTTATCCTTTTCGCTTCCAAGCTGCATGGTTCGAACACCCAAGTTTTCAAGAAATACTACATGCCTCATGGAACAGTGATTTTCGAATTGATAAAGCATTTAAGAGTCTTCAAAATGAGCTTAAATGATGGAACAAAGCGGTGTTTGGTAATGTTCATGTACGAAAAGGCAAGTTTTTAAAGGAGATCAAATTGGTCCAGGACTCGCTTAAGGTTCAGCAATCAGATTCCCTTTTAGCTAAGGAGGAGAGTTTGGTTAAGGAACTGGAAGAGATGATTTGGTTTCAGAAATCAAGAGAGAAATGGGTGGTTCAAGGAGATCGGAATACAAGATTCTTTCCCTTGTCAACGATTATTTGTAGGAAGCGAAATAGAGTCAAAAGTTTTAAACATCTAGAGGGAGTCTGAATAGAAGATAGGCACACGCTAGAAAATATGGCAAGAGAGTAATATCTGAATCTATACTCTATAGATGATGTTCCGGCACGTTTAGAGCCTCTTACGGAGTTGGGTTTCCCTTGTCTACCTCCAGCAGATGTGGAGACTTTGTGTAAGGCTTTCACTCATGCGGAAGTGTAGTATGCAGTTCGGAGTAGGTAGTTACAAAGCACCTGGACCTGATGGTTATCAACCAAGCTTTTATCAGCAATGCTCGATTTTAGTGGGAGAAAGCGTATGTTATTTTGTGCTAGAGTTTTCTGAATCTCGGAGGATTCCGGTGGGTGCGAATAATTCGCTTATTGTGTTGATTGCCAAGGTAGTGAAGCCGGAGAAGATTATGCAGTTTCGACAAATTTTTTGTGTTTAGTGGCTTATTCAAGACAATTACAAAAACTATGGTCATGAGACTCAAAAGATTTATGTCATTTTTGATTGGTCCTACATAGTTTAGCTTTATCCCGCAATGTCTTAGTACGGAAATCACTGTGATTGTCCAAGAGATTATACACTCGATGAAAAGAAAGAAAGGTAGGAAAGGTTAGATGCTCCTAAAGCTTGATTAGGAAAAAGCCTAGGATCCAGTTTGATTGGAATATCTCGAACGCCTTGCATGCCGCGGGCTTACCGGAAGAGTGGATTTTATGGATGATGCAGTATGTATCTGGACATTCCATGAATTTGCTGTGGAATAGCGAACAAACAGAGCCCTTTAGTCCAATTTGGGGACTTAGGCAAGGGGTTATTCGGTCAATTTTGGAACGATTTTGTTAGGCTTTGGGACAATGAGTGAGTCTCTAGAAGTTGAAGATCTTTTTCTATGATAATGTGTCTTGAAATCTTGCTTCTCAAATCAACACAACGAGTGGCGTACAACAAACAAGGGACCTGGGTAAATACCTAGGAATGTATGTTCTTCATCAGAGGATCAATAAAGATACATTTCGGGATGTTGTCATGAAGGTGTCATCAAGATTTGCTGGGTGGGAAGGTTGGTTTTTGAATATGGAAGGCTGAGTTACTCGTACTAAAGCGATATTGTCATCTATACCGATTCACTTTATGAGTACAATATCGTTACCAAAGTGCACTTTAGACAAGTTGGATCGATTCTCTACATCTTTTATTTGGGACAGTATGGCTGATCATAGGAAAGTACACTTGATAGCATGGACCAGGTGTGTCAAGATAAGGCCAATTGCGGCTAGGGGATTCGACAAATGGGACACATGAACCAAGCTTTATTAGCTACGGTGGGTTGGAGGCTAATTCATGATACAGATAGTGGCTAGGGTAAGCCAACTACAAAGTGGGAACATTTAAGGATGATACCTGGCTATCACCGAAGAACACTTGTCTTCAACATGGTGTAACATCCTCTAAGATTTGAAGAAAGTTGTGATTCCAGGATCTGAGTGGGTGGTCGGTGATGGCCAATGTGTTGAATTTTGGAACGATGTGTGGCTTGGAGAGGAACCTTTATGAGGGTTAGAGATTATTGGCGAGGGAGGACAGGTTGGGACATGAGTCGTTTGAGTAATTGGCTTTTGGAGAGAGCATGTCTTCAGTTTGTTACGGTAGTCGTGGATAAAATAACGAATGTACCAGATCGTTTGTCATGGCTGGGTACATCAGACGGTTGGTTTTTGGTGAAGTCAGTTTATAGCTTTCTTACTCAGAATGGGAGCCCAAGGCCGAATATGAGTGTGTTTTATTCTCGTATTTGGCGGGTTCATTCACCAAAAAGGGTGCGACTCTTTCTCTAGTTGGTAGCTCATTAGGTAATCATGACAAACACAGAACAAACTTACAGACAATTTAGTTTATTGACAATGCATGTGGTATGTAAGCAAGGGGATGAAATGATTCTACATGCTCTCAAGGACTGTGAGGCTATGCGTAGAATTTGGCAATGTGTGGTCCCTTAACGTTTACATCGGACTTTGTTCTCCGCCGTTTTATTTGAGTGGGTGTATGGAATTCTAGAGATCAAAACTGAGTTCGAAGGGCTTGAATGGGCAACCTTCTTTGCAATTAGTATTTGGCGGGGTTGGAAGTGACGGTGTCAAAATATTTTTGGCAGCTATATTAAATGTAGTGACCGAACACAGCTTTTGAAGGATAAGGCAAAGGAAATCGGTTTAGCTCATGCAAACATGAAACTTCAAGTACACAATGGGGGCAAAGAGACACGTTTAATCTTTTGGAAGCCTCAAAGGGAGAGTTGGGTTCGGGTCAACACTGATGGAGCGTCTCATTGTAATATTGGTATGGCTATAGCCGTAGGTGTCATACGGGCGCACTGAATCTTGGTGTGTATACGGTACCCTTAGCGGAACATTGGGGTATATATTATAGATTATTCATAGACTAGGAGCGACGATAAACTCGAGTGCAACTAGTGGTGGACTCAACTCTAGAGATGGATTTTCTCACAAAATGGAGAAGTGATTCTCATCCTCTTTCCATCCTAGCATGTCTGTGCTATGACTTTTTTTTATCTAGGGACTTGTCAGTCCGAATTGCTCACGTGCATATGGAGGCAAACCGTCTGGCGGATGGACTAGCCAACTATACCTTTTATTTACTACTTGGTTTTCATTCTTTGGATTCTATTCTGGACTCTCTTGATTCGATTTTGGTTGAGGACTCTCTATGGGTTTCGTTTCCTAGAGTAGTAGGTTTGTAAGTTTTTTTTCATAAATGAAGTACCAGGCGTGCCCCGGTTTCAAATAAAAAAAAGTAAATGACACATAATTTTTGGCCTCTAGGATATCTTTTAGTCTCCCAAATTCTTCACTATTCATAGGCTAGACATTAACATTTGATTTAAGACTTCTTTTGGGCTTGTAGAAATGTTAAAGTGAGATGGACTTGATAAGTATGAAATCCAATGAATTTTTCATGTTGTTCTTGTCAAAAAGGCCTTCAATAGAACAATAAAAGCTCTCCTTGATCTATTTAGTTTGTGATCTTGTAATTGGACCAGTTGGAATTTCCATACCTTCCTCATGATCTCCTTTGCTTACCTTAAAGTTCTCTTTAGCTTCCTTGCTCATTTCCATGATCATTTCACACAACCAATATTGGCCTTAATAAACCCAACCCCCTCCCCAAAGATCTGATTGTATAAAATTTGATATAGTACAATTATACGAAGTTCAGAGTTCTTCCACGGTGTAGCCACCAAAATAGTTCAGAGTGTTGATAGACTCTCTCTCTAATACCAGACTGTGATAATGTTGGTGATAATTGAATTTAGTCTAGTGTTATTATATGTTACTATATTATTAAGTATGGTGTAAATTCAATGGGTACTTGTTACCGGTGACTTGTTACAAACCACGGTTAGTTTAGAAAATTGCAATGGTTGCTTTCGTGTCATTATAAGTTAGATGTTGTCAGTAATTGTCAAAATTAACTGAGAAACTCTTTCACTTTTTCATTCTCTTTTTTTCTCTACCGTGCTATATATTGAAAGCAATGGCTGCAAGTATTACAATACAAGAGCAAAATCCAACATATACAGGCAAGGTCTAGAAGCTTTAAACAAGGATTCGATTTAAAGGTATATAGTGTGATGTGCTCCTTGACCACAATGATTAATTTTGGAAATGATCCAATCTAAGAAGATCGAGACGAGAAGCAATTCAACCAAAACAACTAAGCTGAGCATTACATGAAGACTTTAAACAATCTTGAGGCCCTTGAAAAGCTTAGAATAACTACAGTCCAACCCTGGCCCACAAAGACACAACCAAGACTACATGTGCCATATTTGGAATCCAAAAATTGCATTCATTCACTCTTCGAATATTTCCCGCCAATCCAGAAAGAACCAAATTCCGAATCAATATTTTATGGATTTTTGACTCAACCAACTAACTCATCAAAGTTCAATCAGCCCAAAGGAGCCTGGATATGAAAGTTATGGATTTTAGAAGTTGATGGCTACCGGGACACTTTTTCACGCACTTAGAAGCATCCAAGGAATTCATACCATATTGCAGCACCCACATGATGAAGTGATCCTTGCATTTGGTTGACTTTCCAGATTTACCCGATCATCAAATCTCTCCAACAACTCCAATATCAACGTCCCTCATTATGTTTCTATTTCCTCATATATTCTGAGTTATCTCTTTCATATTTTATGTTAAGAACCATTTTAAGACACCCTAGACTGGAGCTTTATGATCAATTGGGTCTTGTGAGCGACTCTATCTATTTAAATTAATTCTCACTTCACTTGTTTCTTGGAGGGGGGGGAGGGAAGAGGTGAAGCCACAACCTCTTTTTCAAGGATTAGAGTATTTTGTGAGATACAAAGCTCTAGCTCATCCATCGATTGAGATCAATCAACATATCCATTGATTGAGAGAGTCAATCAATAAATCGACTGTGACGATTCTAAAGTCTTGCACATGAGATTCCTATCCGAGTGATCTCCATCCACGGTCCTCATAATTATGGTATCATAGCTAAAAGATTTTATCTATCCAGGTTATTCTGTTTCTTTACTTTGTTATTTTTTCTGTTCTGTATTTGCTTTTTTATATACACTGAAAAATTCATAAATTGTTGCTTTGGTTTTCAGAAGTTGGCTGTTATTTTATTATTAAAAAGAAAACTAAATTTTTTTTTGTTTCTGTTTTGATCTTATGATTCCTTCCTTGTTTTGAAAAGAAAATATATTGTTTACTTTGTCAAGACTTTGTTTTTTATATATTTTTATTTACTGTTGCAAGTACACCAAATGGTCTACTACATTGAAAAGGAAGAGCTATACTCTGATGAGTTCGATTGGAGACTTGAAGAAGACCAATATGTGGACAACAACAATAAAGGATGTGAAGATCATTTGCATGATTACTAAGTATGAGTATGAATAAGAGCTTGGTGGTAAAGATCTTGAAGCCGAGCCGCCATACCGGTTCATGGATGATTACACCCGTTTCAAATTCCAACGTTTCATGGAGTGGAGAAACTGATACTGAAATCAATTATGGGGATGAATTGCGACATGAGGGAGATGAGCCAGCGAAGAATTATAAATATGGAGCAGAGGCTGACCCATTTTTGGAGCCCTACAATGAAGAAGATCCATGGTATGAAGAAACCATCTCACAAAACGATTTTAAAGGAACTCACCCATTTGAGGAGAAGCAATGGGAAGTGAAGCTCAACCAGAAAATGACTTTTTTGAAGATTCAAAGCATGATGAAGGTTGTTGTGAAGAGGAATATATGTATGAAGAGGTTGAATGTCAAGATAAGACATATTTTGAGATCAATTGTGAAAAAAAGTTGGAGCCTACAACTTTGTAGGAAGAAACTCATGAACCTGAATACATCTCCTTTTCAGGTCATAACCAAAGACCAGAGGTATATTTAAGATGAGAAAAATGCATGGATAATTGGTTTTAGTTTAACCAAATTCCCAAGGAAGACAAGACCACTTACACTAAGGACACATTAACTAATGAAGCCAATCAACATTGGGATAGAGAAGTCTCTTATCAAATATACTACAAACAACCAAACCTCACGTGGGAGGAGATGATTAACCAGCTTATATGTTACTATATTCTTTCAAAGATACACCTCACAGAAAACCGAAGAGGATATTTTTAATTACTAGATTGAGCCACAAGGTCGTGCACAAACAAACCCATCACCAAGAGTCAAATAAGTTGTCTACAAACGTCCAAGTTAAGCTTCAACAAGAGCAGCAATGGAATGTTGAAGAAAAGCCCAAAGCCACCATAAGAACGCCTACAAAAGATACACCATTACACTATCCGCAAGTTACATTAGAGAAATGTAAGTTCTCCAAACATATAAATTCAAAAGATGTGGTGTGTTATAGGTCTCATAAAAGAGGTCATTTTGCTGTGAAATGCCTAGTTAGGAAAGAGAGTAAAAACCCAATACAATAGCTAAAAAGAGAGTCACTTATATCTAGTAGTAGCCTAGATAATCCCGATTTGAAGCCTTCCATTTCTATTATGATGCTTTTTCCTTTATGATAACAAGATTTTTGGTCTATGAAATCAAATCATTGTAGGGTAGTGGTAAGTAGATGGAATTATCGAACCAATACTCAGTGAATGCATGTAAACAACTTATCTAATACTAGATTCTAGTTCAAATAACCTATCGATCTGTCACAAAGATAGGTCATATTTCTAACAAGCACAAAGGAAAAAATACACTACGAGACAAAATAAAAACAGAACAAAGCATTCAAAAATAGAGAAACGATCACAAAAAAGAGCAAGATAATGACAATAGATAAATCTAGGGTAATAAACATGAATCTAGAGGATAGGAGGTGATTGATCAGTGGTAAACTCACTGATTCAACCTCGCCAAGCTATATTTGGTGATCTCTAGACCGGGACAAGCTAGATCCACCCATTCTCATGGTGAAGACCCCTTTCCGATCCGGCCGATCCATTACGACGCTAGCCGCAATCAAAAGCTTAAAGTCCAGACCAATACATCTACTGACCGATCCACATGATAGATCTCTCTTCGGTGGATCAAACCATCTCTCATACGACACTTGGTCTCTGATTCCCTTAGCGCTATCTTTGGGTTTCGGCCCAAATCAGATCTCTCTTGATCAGGGAGAGATCGGCCTTAAGCTCGATCATATGAGAAGACATTGGATCAAATCCATGTTCGCTAGGCGAGTGGATCGGAGATTTCACCTCCAATCTCCTTATCCTCGAGATCCACAAGGATCTACTCACTTCTCATGATTTGAGAGTGGAGGATCACAGGAGACTTCATCCTCATAAACATAAATAGCAATAAGAAAATAAACAACAGAAAGTAAAGATGAAGATCAAATAAACTTAATGCATTAAACTTAAAAATGATTCAACAAAGTACCTTAAACAATCTTAAAGAAAGCAACAACGAAAAATAGAGAGGGTTTCTTTGCTAAAACATCAGATACTCCTATAAAATGATGATTAAAGGGTATTTATAGGGTTATTTTCATAACCCTAATGATCAAACCGACCTAAGTTGGTTAACTAGAAATCTTCTCCTCGCTGTTCCTTCGTGAGCTTGGACACTAAAGCGTGGTTTTTACTCTGTCCTCGCAGGCTGAGGCCTAGTGGAATGGTTCGAGTGTGATAAATTGGTTTTCCGTCACGGTAGATAGGTTGAGGCTGGCGACTGATGTTTCTTTCCGTTTGCAATCCGAGAAATCCTTGCCATGCGAACTGTGAGGCAGCGATCCGAGTCTGAGCAACTCCTTTTCCTTAGCAGCTGGTTCCAATAGCTTTATCTCCATTTTAAGCTCCTTTTTGCTTCTTTTCCTAGAAAAACTCTAAAACTCCAAATGCAAATGCAAAAAGTGCAAACTATCCTAAATGGACCGGAATGCATGGAAAACCTATCTAATCGGATGCAAAACAACCTAAAATAGGGCTCTAAAACCGTTAAAAATCACACTCATCAGCTCCCCCAAACTTAGATCTTGCTTGGCCTCAAGCAAGTGCAATGACCTAAGGGGGGAAAGCTCGACACACAAATGGGGTAAACTTGTCTAACAAACGGCTTAGCTAGGCTAACCC
>OVBA01008217.1:0-12925 GCA_900406435.1 Lepidium aucheri
AATTTATAAAGTGCTTATAAAATTTTATAAGGTATTTACAAAAATTTATAAAAGAGCTTACAAAAATTTATAAGGCTTTATAAGAGACCTTATAAAATTTATAAGACTTTATAATAGAGCTTATATAATTTATAAGGTGTTTATAAAAATTTTAAAAGGTGTTTATAAAAATTTATAAGGCGTTTATAAAAATTTATAAGGTGTTTATAAAAATTTGGTAAAGATTCATAAGTGTATTTATAAAAAAAAATTAGCGGGAATTTTTTTTTTTTGGCGGGAAATTTTTTTTCTCGTAACTTTTTTTTCAAAATTCTATAAAACAAAAATTGTTTGCGGAAAAATTTTTTTGGCAGGAAATTTTTTTTTGGCAGGAAAAATTTGTAGCAATTCAATTGAGGGTATTTTAGTCATTTTTGTATTAATGAGGGGTATTTTTAAAAAGATAAATGTCAAGGGGCATTTATGAAAAAGGATACACTAAAAAAGACATTTCTCAAAATTTATGTTGTTTTAATTCAATTAATTTTATTGTAATAGGTTCTATTATTTTATTTAAGCATATTTATTGTAATAGGTTCTTTTATTTTTTATGAAAACAAGTTTATATATTCATTGTTTTAAGTATAAAATTAGAATTTATTAATACAAACAAATTTAGAATATAAACAAAACAATTTTAATCTATTAAAAATACAGACACGTTAAAATATTATAAGTTTACATATTATAATATACATCTTATATCTAATATAGTTTTAAATAATAAAAATATGTAAAATAGATCTAAAATATAAACACAATGTTTATCTATTAAGATAAGTATCTTAAACTGTAAAAATAATAGTTAAAGTACAATCTATATATTAAATAAAATATATAAAATCTGTCCACATAATCAACCACATATATATATAGTATCTTTAAGAGGAATTACTAAAAATGCCTCTTTCGAGATGCACTTTTTCAAAATATACCCCGTGATGACCATTTTTTTCTCTCTCAATTTTCAAAGGAAAGATAGGTTTTGAAAAGGGTACATGCCAATAGGGTATTTTTAAAATCCCCCTACTTTTAACTATAGGCGACCATATATATATATATGTAATACTATAAATACACTTACTTATTTATGTTACTAAGTTGATAATTGACTAATCAATAAACAGTTATAATTGTAAATAACTCTGAATATTCCAAATATTTAATTTTGAAATCTAGAATTTTGATTATTGAGCATTTGATAATCGATTAATCAGCTTTATTATCCATATAAAATTTTAAATTATAATTTTTGACTTTCCGAATATTTAATTTTGAAGGTATTTGAATATTATGTTTTTGAAATTTAAATATGCTACACAAATAGACAAATAGCAAGCAAAACATAATAATTTAACTTTTTGAGATGGAATCATTTATATTTAAAATTATAAAACAGTTTTTGTATTTAATTTAATAGAAAAAAATTATAATATAGATAAAATGGTAAATAATAATCCATATACAAATTATTTATATTTATATTGTCATATAACATTATAATATGTATTGAGAAAAGATTTAAACGCTTATACAATTAGTTTTATTATATAGATTTAATTGACAATATATTATAATGATAAAAACTACTCTATGTAACTTCATTTTTAATAAACACAAAATTATTAATGATGAAACTCAAAGAACATAAAAAATTAAATGTTACAAAAAGTAAGTTTGAAAGGTATTAGGATATTTTTTTCATAGATATATTAAAAATTTATATATTACAATAATTTTTAAATACAAGTTTAAATGATAAAATAAACACATGAACTATATTTACCTAATGAACATATGAATTATATTTACCTAATGACTGAAGCTAACTTTGGTTGGTTAATCCGATCAGTTCATCGATGGTCGGCAAGTATGATGGTCCTAATGATGATCCTGCACGTATTTCGTGTATACNATATTCTACAAACATAAATGAATACAGGTTTCAAACTTTGAATAAACGTGGGATTGAAAACTTAAATAAATACGAGTCTAAAAACCTATGTGAATGTGGGTGAAAAAACTGAATAACACCAATCAAAAAGTTTATATGTGAAAATTGTAATGAATCAAAACTTAAATCAACAAAGTTCAATAAATATATTTGTGTACAACACCGATCATTATTATAAACTAATTTTTCTATATCAAATATGTATAAAATTAATAAATCAAATATCACATATAAATAAATAAAAATAGCTACAAATGCATAATAAGTTTTTATAAAAACATAACACGTGCATAGCACGAGACATCATCTAATTAACTAATAATTTCTTAAAAAGGATCAAAGTATAAATATATGTATTTGTGCATAACTACCAAACTGGTATAACTGACGTCATCAGAGAAGCTTGAAAACAGAGCAAGAGGAAGAAGAGACGACAATAGTGGTGACAGTTAAGGAAAGTGAATCAAATTTGGTGGTTGAGCTTCCTCTCCAAGACGATGATGTTATTGTTTGTCATTTTTTTCTTTGTGTGTGGGAGATGTACAGAATTGATTTGTGTTCTCTTGAACTCTTTTTTTATTGTTTTTAGAGTCTTTGATTTGTTCAAACAATGAGAACGTGAATCGAAACTTGATATATAATGAGTATGAGTTTTCATCCTCCCTATAATGCGGAGGAAACGAAAGTGAGAAATGAAGTAAATACTAAATATTTAGTACAACGTTTCATTAGATTAGTATCAATACGAGTACTTCTGGTGATAAATATCAAAGTTGTCTAGTGCATCTCTCCACCTCTTCACCTTCTCCAAGTTATTATCTTCACTGCAATGGTCATGTCTATGTCTCTTTAGAATATAAGAAAGGTCAACTTTGAAGAAGATTGACACAAATTCCAATGATCCTTTCTCCTTACCGTTTATTATTTTCGCCATGGCCTTAGCAACAAGAGAAAGCAGCATAGTTCTTCTATATGCACAAACACAATCTTCATTTTAGACTCTTCAATCGTCTAAGCACTTGAGGAGATGGTAGCTGGTTCTCCAGTATCTCTTCTTCATATTTAAAAAACGTAATCTGTCTTTCCAATAATAAAAACAAAATATGATTAATAAATGTTCTTTGGATATGAATTTCTCTGAAATTGACGAAAATATCGAACTTCAATGGCTGAACTTCATATTTTAAAGTTGTATTTAAAAAAAACGAAAGCAAAAAATGGCTTATAGCAACAAATTATAATAAAAACAAAAAATGGCTCACAAATGTGGATCCGAATATTCATAAGTAATGTGTTTAGGCTAAGTGGTTGGATATTGTAATTGTTTCAAAATTATTGGACACAAGGTAAAAACCCAATATTTCTTTTAAAAATTGATTTGATTAATTCAATTTTTCTCTCTCGTTTTTTAGAGAGTATTTGAATCACTTTCTTGGCAACTAAAAAGCTTTTGAGCCGTTGTTCCAATTTATGGGTGGACACTTGTTGGTATTTCGCAAAACTAGAATTTGCTACCATTTTAAGAATTTTCCATTTCCCAAACATGGAAACTAGAATCCAGAATTCTAATGGTATTTTTCATCATTTCCACAAGTCTCTACATCTACAAATACACAAGCCAACAAAGGTTCTGGCCAAATTTTCACAGAAGCACAATGAGGAAATGGTGAAGATCTATCTATATATAATTATCAAAGCAAGACAAAAAAAAAAGGAACATAAGATGGTTGATGATGGAAAAACATGGTAGATTAAGATGAAGATGAAAGCGTGTTACGCTGTTGCTGCTTCTTGAAGATGTCAGTGATCTTATCCCAATCTTTCTTCTCTCTTGCTTCCCAGTAACCTCCTAAATACCGATAATTCCCTTCTTCATCTTTTTCAAACCATCTCGGTTTCCATCCTTTCTCCTGCAACCTCCTTGCCTGCAAACACCAAAACGGTACACTCTTCTACATTCAGTCCAACGCTACTTACCATGTTTTTGCACTGTTATGTCTATAGTCCACATTGACAAATTTTACTACAGAGTTTATACCTGTCTCTGTAACTGTTCAAGTCTCAATTTTTCGGCATTTGCTGACTCGTATTCACCATTTTCTAAGTGTCTTTGGTCTGGTCTCAGTCTTGAATCTGTTGGAGGCAGTTTGTCCATCATCCCGGGAATTATCTCATTAAGAGAGATTGCAAAAGGGGAGAGATTGTATCTTGTTTTTGTAGGAGATTTGTCTCTTTCCCACAGTAACACAGCTTCCGTCATTGGATCATATCCCTTTGGTTTTGTTGTCGGATCTCCCATTACATAGTACATTGCTTCATCCCATTTCCCTATCAATATAGCTAATTTCTCCCCAGTTCTGTTATCTTGCACAAATCCATGAACCTGAAAATGATTTACAACATTTCACTTTGATGATTTTTTTTCTAAATGAAAGGTTGGTTCATAGAGAATGCAGATAACCAAATATCTACAGAAGCAGTAAGAGGAAATATATAATCATTCTATTACCTGACGAGGGTTTCGATCTATGACTGACTGCTCCTTGAACTTCAACCGGCAAGAATAATTGCCACCGCATTTGATGCGCATGGTTCCATAATGATCGCAGTATAGTTTGCCAAGGATAATGTTGTATATGGAAGTGGTAACTTTGCTCCATTGATATGTCTCACCATCATCAAATTTCAATGTTAAGACACCCACTGGATCAAGCTGGATTGACCGTCCCCAAAATTTTCCTTTGATATTTGAGTCTCCCCAGAAAGTCCAACCTTGTCCCTCACAATGGCAAGCAACAATCATAGGATGATGACTCACCTAAACAAGAGAATTTTGTTGGCAGAAGGTGAGGTGGTGCTATTATAAATGTTCGATAGCTTTAGAAATATATAACATTCTTCACATTTCATGCATGATTCTTCAATACAACTCTTGCCGTAAAAGAAGAATGTTGTCATGGTTCACTTGCCTTCTCAGAGAAGAAACGAAGTCCTTTATCTGGATAATCAGCTTCATAGGTCTCACCAAGTAGAGGATTAAAAGGTTTGCATTGTCTGCCTTCCGTGGATGCATAGCCAGAGACAGCAAATGCTGCAATGTTTAGAATCCTCATCAACTCATTACCCTGAATTGGGAAAAGACAAGACTGTTACGCCAGCAAAAACAAATGTTTTGGGAATATATATCATATCAAAACAAACTGTTTACTTGAAGATTAAACTATTATATCCTTATTTGTGCTGAAATATAACATGGGCTGATTGACCTAACCTGCTTCCCCCACTCACGTGCTCTGTCTATCAAGTATGAGTACTCCAAATCCTCAAAGCACTTCTGCAGAGAAGAGAGTGGTTCATTAAAGTATACAGGGAGACAAACTCCAGACAAGTCTTTGCCAATGTTTTCTTTGATGATTGACCATAATCCAACTGGCTTTTCCTTCTCTTTTGGCTCCGGTAAATTATCCCTTCTTCTGACATATGGATACTGAGGAATCCTAACAGGAACTTGCAAGCGATCAGAAAAGAAGGGATCTTTATCGTATACAGATCCATTTCCTTCAGCTTCTCTACTACGATAAGAAGCACTTCTCAGTGCGTCGGCTGATAGGATATCATTTGTATCAAAGAAAGGTACATCATCTTCATCAGATTCAACATCTGCTCCATCTTGACTTTCATTATCTGCCTCAGAATCGCTTGCAGATACCTCTGACATGACTGAATAGAAATCTGTTGGAGAACAAAGATGTTAAATCTGTCTCAACCGAGTCAAAGAAGAATTTACAATCAGTCAGATCTATGATCGTCGTTCAATTACATACACAATTATAAATTTGTGAGAAAATATACACATCGAGAATCAACGAACATGCAGTTACGCAAATGATGTAATGTAACTAACCACTAAAACGCCTTCCATGTCCACAGCAAGAGTCATGTTCTTTTGTTTCATCAACAACAGTAGTTTCCAGCTCTATTTTCTCAGTCTGCAAAATATTTTTTGAAAAAAACACATCAATTACTCTACTTTGAAGCTGTAAATCAAGTGAAGCAAACGGCAAACAGGAGGCTGGTCGTGAAATATAAACACAATGTGAAATTGAAGCGATGATCTGATTAAATTAAACCAGATTCTATGGCTACAAGAACCATGCAACTCACAACCAAAGAATTGGGGAAGTTAGAGAGAAAGAGTCCATATCAAAATGTGTGCATGGGGAAGAACTCAAACATACCTCTAACTGTCTCAGTGTGTCCAGCAGTATAATGTGTTTATGTGTGAGAACCTTTAACCGGTTATGCAGTACAGAAACTTCCGAAAGCATAATGGCTTCACAATCTTTTACTATTGTCTCACCAATGCCTTCCTGCAGTAACTTTTCACGCAACTTCTCAGTCGAAACAACCGCATCATCTAAAGGTAGGATGTCGCCGCTGGCCCCTCTAGGAAAAAGATCCTTGGCCACCTGCAAAGCTTCTACCCATGTTGCTCTATTCTCTCTCGATACACAACGTAAATGAAGAGTCTTTGTACCCGTGAATATAGCAAGCCTTTTGTCATCAGACTTACTCGCACGAATTGAAGATACCTACAATGATGCGCTATAACCTTAGCTGACAGTTAAAAGTAATGCAAAGGAAATCTGGAAACATGTAAACCCCTAGTCCTTAGATAATTGTCATGCAACTTCAAAGCACAAACAAACAGTATGCATTGAGTTGAATTAAAATCTAAATCATTGTTTTACATGCTAATCAAGTCAACTATTGTTAACATGGTATTCCAGTAGCAAAGGTGTCATCATTGTTGGCACTAAATTATAACATTTTCAGAGAAAAAGATATAAAACCTTCAAATGTACTTCCCCGAATGGTCGACAAGGCCTTGATGTTGCAGAAGCTCCAAGCCGGTTGCTGCTGCCGCAGCTAGCTTTCCTAATGTACCTGACAGATTCCTCGCCGATCACCCTAATGCCTTTCTCTCTGGACGGATTCATAACGATTTTATCAGGTCCATGGATCTTGTAATACGACAAAACGCCGTCTTCCAGTTCAAACCATCTTGCTCTCCACCCTTTCCCATAGTTCACCCACTTATACATGATCCCGGCGACTCCAGCTCCAGCACCGACAGCATTACCAAAAAAGAAACTTCCTTTAGAAGAAGAAGCATCCTTCGCCTCGAGATTCACGTCGTCGGAGACAACAGCTTCAGAAGAGAGTCTCTCAAGTTGATCTTGGCTGATCCAAGAGGCTTGAGTTGAAAAAGACGGCTTTGAAGCGTGGTTACTACCCGATTTCGCGACTGGAAGTCCTTCTAAACCTAGCTGAGTCTGGTGATTCGCAGTGCCCGTCGATGATTTCGCCACCACCGGGTTAGTCCGGTCATCGATTGAAACTGGAGCAATGCAGCAAAGAGGATTCATAGTCTCGCAACAATCAAATCAAACAACATTGATCAAACTACGAATCGAACATTTGAGACAGATCAATAACAAAGATCCTTAGAAACGCCAGCGGGAGAAAGCAACGAGCTTTAGTTGAAGAATCGAGATCCAGTGCTGGGGACCGAAAGAATCTTCAGTTTCAACTATAAAACGGAAAAAGCAGAGAGAAACGAAGGTGAAGAGAGAGATAATGGAGATTGTCAGAGGAAGGCTCACAGATCCAATTTAAGGCAGTGGTCAGTAAAAATTTGTGTTTGTGCAGTGTGCAGAGAGCAGAGAGAGAGAGAGAGGGAGCATCTCTCTGAATCGTTTAAATTCATGAAATAAAAATAAATATCAATTATATAAAAAGATCGTTATTTAATTACTATTAATGCTCTGAGTGAACATAATTGGTGTTTTTTTTTCTGACCAATAGCTATATGTATCAAATTACCAAAATCTGTTTTAAACAAATTTTTTTACTAAATTGTACTGTCTTTTCATATTTAAATATTATTGTCTCAATAACCAAAATATTCGGTACGAATCATCAGTTATGCATTTTGTTTTCCTGGAATCCGAAGATTTTTACGAATAACACTTTTTTTTTTTGTTTAACGTCTTAAGGAGAAAAAAAAATATCTCTCTTCCTTCCGTTTGAATAAAGGAAGGTAAATAAATAAATAGAATAAGTACAAAGGCTTTATGGATAATAGTAATATGTAGATATCTGTATGTGGGGTTGTTTATAGACCGTTAAATCTATTACTACTAATAAATTTATTACGAACTGTGGAAAGTTTTCTGATTTTCTGCAGACATTAAATTGGCTTAAAAGGTTACTTTGGATGAAACATCAATTTATATAGATTATAGACCACTAATGAGTTTTTTTGTCAATTGAAATTAGTTGAATAGTATACTATCATAGATTCATAGCAGGGTTTCAATTTCATACCATCACAGAAAAACTTTTTGAACCGTTGAATTGTTTTATTGACTGAATGAGCTTATATGAAACGTTTGCATAAATTTACTAATGATTTGTAATATGCGTTTATGCATCACAATTGCTGTCATTATCTCATAATGATACTCGAACGATGTTTGTAAATCTAGAAAGAATAAAAAATAATTATCTCAAAAACATGTCAGCTTAAGTAACTATTACAAATCAAATCTCTTATGGACTGCAACAGATATCGAACTTGTATGATTCATCTCGAGCCACCGACAGGTAAAAGATGGGCAAGTCTGATATTGATGGTGAAGTTATTCGTTCACATTAGATAAAAACAAAAGTTTGGCATCACTGAGATTTGTTAATTTAAACCCTTTCACTGTTCTTATATCAATATTAATAGACTATATAATGGTTTTTCTGATCTCATAACTGTTAATATAGAATTTTATGTTATTGAATGTATAATGATTTGTACATGGACCATAAATTGATTTCCATAGACGGCAAAGAGGTTTTATATATGTAAACAAGGTTTTGCTGGTGGTTCAAGTGTCGTTATCGCTTAAGATCTAAGATTGTTTTCAGGTCTTGTCTTTGACTACACATCCTAATTAACTGAATTATCAAGTACACTTTATCGTTTTTTTCTTTTTACTTCGATTGTTTTACGGTTCACATATTTGAAATTTGTTTTGGTTTTTGAGTGAAGCTTGGTTATTGAGTCGGTTTAGTTTCGTTAAACCGATTTAACCATAGAGAGCATAAAGACGAAGCCAAATTTTAAAACAGTAGTAGATCATTTGTTTTCTATCAGAAAAAAAAATCTCACACGATAAAGTACAAATCGACGACGGCGACTTTCCCTATGATCTGAGGTTTCGCTGAATTTCACGGGAATCTTTGATTTTCCGGGAAAGTCTTTTATATTTTATCTCCCCCTTGCATTGTTTCTCGTAGCCTACGAGTGACAATTACGTGGTAGCTTGTCGGAAACTCAACTTCCTTTGACGGAGGAAGGCGCGAGAATAAGCAAGCTTAGGTTCGATCGGAAAATTCTAGGGTTTCTAGTGTTTTAAGGATAGAAATAATCGTATCTTTTATTGGATACTGTTTGGATCTCCAGTCGCAGATCCTTCACCGTCTGGCGACCTGTTCTCTGTTTCTAGTGTTTCTGGAATGGACCCGACTTCTCGACCTGCTGTTGTCATCGACAATGGAACCGGGTACGTTCAATTATAGATTTTGATAGGCTTAATGCGCTTAACGTGTTTGAAGAACTGCTGCATCCAGATCTTCTTCCTGGCTACATTCATTTATGTGTGTGTGTATTGCAGGTATACTAAAATGGGATTTGCGGGTAATGTAGAGCCATGTTTTATCCTACCTACAGTAGTTGCAGTTAACGAGTCGTTTTTGAATCAATCCAAGAGCACTTTGAAGGCAAATTGGCAAACCCAGCACAACGCTGGAGTTGCTGCCGATCTAGATTTCTTTATTGGAGATGAAGCTCTTGCGAAATCGCGGTCTAGTAGTACCCATAATCTTCATTATCCAATCGAGCATGGTCAAGTTGAGGATTGGGATGCTATGGAAAGATATTGGCAGCAGTGTATATTCAATTATTTGAGATGTGACCCAGAAGATCATTATTTTCTACTCACTGAGAGTCCTCTGACGCCTCCTGAAAGTAGAGAATACACGGGAGAAATTTTGTTCGAGACATTCAATGTTCCTGGGCTTTACATTGCTGTTAATTCAGTTCTTGCACTTGCGGCTGGGTACACAACATCAAAGGTATGTAACACATATTCTCCCAGTGTTTAAGTTGTTTCCTGGGATAAGATGATACGTATTAGGCTACTTGATGTTAAATTTTCTTGTGGATTGTATGAAACCTTAAATTTGACTGCTGGGCATGTAATTGACATCCATGTGGTTAGTACTTTATTATACTCTATTCAGCTTTGTTTTAAGGGGGATGAGTTTCAAAAATCTGTTAAGTGTAACTCCTCTAATATAATACAGCTTCTTGCTTTTATGGGTTTTACCATTTAGCAAAATATAAACATGTTTTCTTGTCTCTGTCTTGGTATGCTTGCCTCGTAATTTGACTTACAGTTCTTCTTAGTGTGAGATGACAGGGGTTGTAGTAGATGTTGGAGATGGGGCTACTCACGTTGTACCTGTTGCAGAAGGTTATGTTATCGGGAGCTGTATCAAGTCGATTCCAATTGCTGGCAAAGATGTCACCCTCTTTATCCAGCAACTTATGCGGGTACACTAATATATCTTAGTATAGTTTTGGTCTTCTTTCATAATTGTTTTCCGATCTTTTTCAGCGACATTTTAAGATTTTAAAGGTACATAAACAGTTACATCAATAGTGTTCAAGTTTTGCGTTGTATGGTAGCGCATTCTCCAGCTTTTGTGTGTTAGATGTTGTGGTCATATACTGAGAGAAGGTGTTTAGTGGCTTAATTAATGTATTACGGTCATGGAACTTCTCATTATAATATTTACTGTAGGAAAGAGGAGAAAATATACCACCAGAAGATTCATTTGATGTAGCGCGTAAAGTGAAGGAAATGTACGGCTACACTTGTTCAGACATTGTAAAGGTAATGCTGAGTGGTTAATCTTTAAGTCAAGTAGAATATTTCTTTTTTAAATAATTGATTACTGCCTGTATGCTGAAATCGCTTGACTGACACTGGAAAATATAAAAAGATCACTGAACATCTATATGGTTGCAGGAGTTTAATAAGCACGACAAAGAACCAGCAAAGTATATTAAACAATGGAAAGGAGTTAAGCCAAAGACTGGTGCACCATACACTTGTGACGTGGGATATGAACGATTCCTTGGACCTGAGGTTTGTTACCAGTTCTCTGTTTTATTAAAGATTCTTAAGTTGATAAGCTGGCCAAAATCAAGGACTTGGTTTCTCTATAGGTGCATTATAATTAAGGAAATTTCAGTAAGATGAGTCCTTGTATGGGAGTGAGTTGTTCATGATTTGTTGATTATCAGATATTTTCAGCACTCTGTTCTGATTACTGAGCTGTGCTGATATAAAATGCTTTGCTAAAAAGGATATTGGCTGTAGCTGAATGTTATCTAGTTAGTGTTCATCTGTTTTTACTGGACCATTGGAATCTGATGTCCTTTGTATGACTGAACCTAGAAACAGCTACCAGCGGACTTAATTTTACTTAAAGTTGATGCGCTTTTATTTTGCTGTCACTGATGATTAATGTGAGTTGTTGTGATACAGGTCTTCTTTAATCCAGAGATATACAGCAATGACTTCACAACTGCTTTACCAGCTGTAATAGATAAATGTATTCAGTCTGCACCAATTGACACACGAAGAGCTTTATACAAGGTCGAAACACAGACTGCCCAGAGTGGGAAGATAATGTTGAATTTGCAGAGTATTTTAGTACTGATAAATTTTGTGAAATTATTTCAGAATATAGTGTTGTCTGGAGGTTCAACTATGTTCAAAGATTTCGGAAGGAGGTTGCAAAGGGACCTTAAGAAAATTGTAGATGCTCGTGTTCTTGCTAATAACGCTCGTACCGGTGGTGAAATTACGGTAACTCTTTTTTTGGTGTGTGTAGTAAACAGACATATTTGATCTATATATAGCCAGTTTCCATTAACCTGTGTTAATGTTTACAAACAACAGTCTCAACCTGTGGAGGTTAATGTTGTGAGCCATCCTGTCCAGAGGTTTGCAGTGTGGTTTGGAGGCTCTGTGCTTTCATCAACTCCTGAGTTTTTTGCGGTATGTGAAAAACTTATTTCCAGTTAAAATGACAGAACCAAGCTGCTTTTACTGTTATTATATTGACGTAATCGATATGTTTTTCTTTGTGGTTGCAGAGTTGCAGAACGAAAGAGGATTACGAGGAATATGGAGCAAGCATATGCCGAACAAATCCAGTGTTCAAAGGAATGTTTTGAAGCTGCTTCATAAATAGATGCATCAGCATCCTGTGATGTTTGTTCTAAAATATTCCATTTCTGTTACTTGGGTGAGTTTTAGGGTTCATGAGTACACAGTGTAAGCTAGGCTTGTTAGTCTTATTATTTTCAGACAAATTAAAGAAAAAAAAAGTATGTAGAAGTCAAATAAATATTGTTACCATGATTTCTATTTTGTTTTATGCAACTTACACACATTTATTTCCGTAGAAAAATTTCTGTTTATATAATCACGATCGTCTTATTCTGAAGTTTTTATTCCTCCATAATATGCACAGTAAGTCCCTTTTATAATAGAGGCAAACAAATGATCATACAGATAATTTATTTCTTCTCTAAATTTGTTTTGTATAGTGCAGGCAAATGAGTAAATATATTTGACATTTAAATTAATGGGTTCTTAAAAATGTCAAGTATTAACGAATTAATTAGGCACGAATGTTTCTCCTAAATTCAGAGATCTGTTAAGAACTTAAAAGACATTACATGTAAACTACTCCCTCTGTTTCAATTTATAAGGGGTTTTAGATTTTATTTTTTGTTTC
>OVBA01008218.1:0-12925 GCA_900406435.1 Lepidium aucheri
TCCTCAGACAAGTGGACAGGTTGAAGTTTCAAACCGAGAAATCAAGAGCATACTACAAAAAACTGTTTGTTCGACAAGGAAGGATTGGTCTTCAAAACTCGATGAAGCTCTTTGGAAGCTTACAAGACTCCATTGGGTACAACCCCATTCCATCTGGTNTTTGAGCTCGAGTACAAGGCAAATTGGGCTATCAAAAATTTTAACTATGATATCAACCCGGCAGCCAAACGAAGAACCTTGCAGTTAATTGAGTTCGAAGAGATCAAACACTTAGCCTATGACAATACAAGGATCTACAAAGAAAGGACTAAGGCAGCACATGATAAGTGTATCCTTAATAGGAGTTTTGCTCCTAATGATTTAGTCCTTTTGTTTAACTCTCATTTGAAACTTTTTATTGGAAAGCATAGGTCAAGGTGGTCAGGACCTTTCACCATCAAGGAAGTACGTCCTAATGGAGCTATAGTATTGTTTGATAGAAAGGGAGGCGAATTTGTTGTAAATGGCTAACATTTAAAGCACTACCTTTGAATGATCTTCTATTGAATTAAGGAACTTCAAGTCAAGCTAATGACCAGAAACAAGCGTTGAGTGGGAGGCAACCCACTATTAAGTTATCAGTTTTTGTTTTGCATTATTTGGTTCCTGTTTTCGCTGTTTTGTTTTTGTTTGGTTTCAGGAAACCGGAAAGCGATCAATCGATTAGACACACGATCGATCGATAACGGATAAAAATAGGTGTGCATGCGACTGTGTGATCGACTGTGATGACCGGATCGATTGATCAGTGGGACTAGGCTCCATGCGCTCGATTTGTAGATCGACCCTGGATTGATCTACAACTCGCTCACACCTTGATCGATCGCTCACAGGTGGATATCGATCAATCAAGGGTACATGTTAACCGTTTTTCTTCCCTTCCTTCGATACATCTGATTTTTGTTCCTTTTATGCGAAACATTCTCTTTTAATCTTGTTCTTACATCAAGATGGTGTGAAATAAGTATGCGGGAGGATGTTCATTTTTACTAATGCACTTTTTGATTACTTATTGAATTTTTGATGCATGTAAACCGATTGTTTAGAACTATGATTTTTGAAGATTGTTGCATGTCATGAACTAAGTACCATCAATGTTTGTTTGTCAGGAATCGATTGACTATTGGAAAACCTAGAGACTAAGCATCTTCTCAATGACACATATCAATTTTTAGGTATTCGAAGAATTGATGCCGATTTGAACCTTAACCTGACTTAATTTTCTTATCAAGGGGCTTGGTATACATTGGATCGGATTCCTCTCTTCAGTCCTGAGAGACTTATCTGTGTGAGTATGGTTCCCCTCTTTTAGATATTTGTATGTTTTAAGATTCTAAAGTAACTATAAAACAAAGTTGAAGCAATACAAAATTTGGCCAAGGATTGAAAATTTTGTTCCAGTGAAGCCAGTTTTGCTTTCATTCTTTGAGTTGCTAAAGAACCCACCAGTTGAAAAAATAAAATGATATTGTGATTTTTGATGGTTTTAAAGTCTTATTTTAGGTTGTTTTGCATCCGTCTAGATAGATTTTTCCTTTCACTTAAGTCTTTTAGGTTTGTTTTGCTTTCTTTGCATTTGTATTTGGAGTTTGGAGTTTTATCTAGGTAAAGGAGCAGAAAAGGAGCAAAAAAAGGAGCTAAAGAAAAATGGATCAGTTGCTGGAACGTCAAAGGCAAAAAGGATCGTGCAACCTCAGATTGCTACCTCGCAGATTGCATGGCGAGGACTAGCTAGAATGTTCAAGAAAAACCGCATCAGTCACCAAACTCAATCTATCTGCCGCGAGGGAAGATTAATGTGGAACAAAGGCAAAAATCTCTTCATCGCAAGGATTACGCTCGCACCCATTACTCAGTCTGAACCCACAAGGACCAAGACAAGAAGCACTCCTCGTTGCCCAAGCTCGCGCAAGGACACCAAGGAAAAGATTCACAGATTTCCTGGTTAACCGACTTAGGTCGGTTTGACCATTAGTGTCATCCAAATAACTCTATAAATACCCCCCAATCATACTCTTATTGATCATCTGTTGTTTTAGCAGAAAACTCTCTCTATTTTGATTGCTTTTATCTTTAAGCTTTGTTTAAGGTACTCTTTATGATTATTGCTTTATGATTATGCTTTGCAATTTATTTGAATTAAGTTTATCTTTTTTTCAACTTTACTTTACTGTAATTTCATTTAAGCTTTATTTATGTTTATGCAATCTAGATCTTCCCCACTCCTCCGCCCTCACTCAATGAGGCGTGAGTAGATCCGTTTGGATCTTGAGGATGGGGCGATCGGAGCTGAATCCGTTGATTTCCTCGCCGTTCTAGCCATAATTTAAACTCCGATCTCTTCTAGCAAAGCCCAGATTAATGCTGATCTCTCCTTGATCAAGAGAGATCTGATTTGGGCCGTGACCGGAAGCTAGTGCTAACGGAATCAGAGACCAAAAGCTTTGCTAGTATTGGCTTGATTCACCGAAAAGCGATCTAGCATGTGGGTCGACTGTTAGACGAGTTGGGCTTAGCTTAATGCGTCTGGGTTGGCTTGATCGCGGCAAGAGTCGTAATGGATCGGCCGATCCAAATAGGGATCCTCACCGCGCGAGCGGGCCAATCTAGCCTCATCCCAGTCTAGAGATCGCTTAAAAGAGTCAGGCGAGTTTATCGCCGATCAACCTCCCTATCCTCTAGATCCTTGCCTTTAATTCAGCTTTTATTTTATTTCAATTGTTGTGCTATGTTTATTTACCATTTCTCTGTTTTAGTCATTTCAGTTCTGTTTTATTTTTGTCATTTTGTGTATTTTGTCCTTTGTGCTAGAATTGAAGCTTAGTGAAATATATTGATCTTTCATTGTGACAGAATGTTAGGTTAACTTGGACTAGGATATATTATTAGATAGATTGTTTACAAGCATCTCTGAGTATTTGGTTCGACAACTTCTATTTACTTACCCTATGCTCAATGATTTGATAAGAAGAACCGTAAAAACTATTTTATCAAATTGGCGCCATTGCCAAATCGGATTTGCTTGTTCCAATTTATAGTTTACTAGTCTTAGGATCAAGTTGTGTGTTACTGATATTAGAACTTATTTGTGCTTCTTTCAGCTTGGATCTATAAGGACCAAGCTTCCATCTTATTGACAAGTCGTTGTTTTTCTCCTTGCAGGCCTCGCAGGTTAACCTCAAACTTCGGGACCGAGGACAGACACAGAATCATCAACCTTGCATTAACTCCTCAGAGTTACACGAGTAGTCAGTGCGAGTCATTTGGTTGATGCACACGCGATCAAAAGGTTTTCACTACCTTCAGCCACTCATCGATAATATCGACCTTCTTACTCATGAGATCAGACGCGAGCAGACCAGAATGCAGCAACAACAGCTAAATCTGGACAATACCACGCCGGCAATGACAACGGACGGAACTCCTCTGTTGGTAAATGAGGCCGCCCAAGGTGCGAGCACAAAATCCAGCTTGCCACCCTCGCTGTATTGGTGCGAGTGATGCCCGGAGCACCCACACGATACCAAATGGGATCCAACCGCCAGCGATCCAAAACAATAACTTCGAGATCAAGAGCGGACTGATCTCCATGGTCCAAAACAACAAGTTCCATGGCCTACCCTTGGAGGACCCCCTCGATGATCTCGATGAGTTCAAGAGACTATGCACGCTCACTCGCATCAATGGAGTGAGTGAAGACGCGCTGAAGCTCAGGCTTATTCCTTTCTCTCGTGGGGACAGAGCTCATCAGTGGGAGAAACACCTTCCTACCGGATCAATCACTACCTGGCCGAAGTGCAAGCACCTATTCCTCACCAAGTTCTTCTCCAACTCGCGGATGGCCAAACTAAGGAATAACATATCCAACTTTGTCCAGTAGAGCACCGAGTCATTAGCCAAGGCATGGGACGGATAAAACACCTATCAGTCTTAATGTCCTCATCACAGTTTCCGGGAGGACACTATCCTCAGCAACTTCTACCGAGGAGTTCACCCGAGGATCCGTATGTTATTGGATACTGCAAGCCACGAAGCTTTCTGCAGCAGGAAATCAACAAGGGAAGAGCGTTAATAGAAAATCTTGCTCTAGCTGATGGACAGTACGGCGAGGAGTACGACCAAGCTGTTAGGGTAACTTCTAATTCGGACACATCCGCGTGTAAAGAGGTGAAGCAACTCCATGAGAAGCTAGACAAGTTGCTAATGGTCCACACCAAGCAAGTCAATTTTGTGGAGGAGGAAATGGTACCAGAAGGCGAAGATGAGCACCTAGAGGAAATCTGCTTTGTTCAGAATCAAAGTGGATCTAAACCGTGGATCAACTATAAGAAAAACCCGAACTTGAGCTACCGAAGCACAAACATAGCCACCCCACAAGATCAAGTGTATCCACCCAAGCAGCGGGCTTGGATACCCAAGGAACAATAGCAGCAAAGCCTAAACCCGGCACCAGCTCCAACTCAACCTCCGACCACAAAAGAGGACCAACCGGACTCGATGAATATGCTCCAGCAAATCTTGCAAAGCCAAACCGCCCACCAAGCAGAAATTACCAAGAAGTTTGGAGAAGTACATAGCTGCATCGATACAAGCTATAATGACCTCAACTGTAAGTTTGAAACACTCATCGCACGGCTGAAGTATGTGGAGAGCAACCAAGCATCATCATCCACCAAAACCACTGGTCAACTTCCTGGAAAAGCCGTTCAGAACCCAAAGGAGTATACGGCTCAGTCAGTTACTCTCAGAACCGGAAAAGTGCTCCCATTAGTGGTTGGACCAAAGGAAAATGCTGAGGACAACGTTATTCAACCTGGAGGGTAGAACAAGTCAAGAATAAAGCCAGTTGCATACAACTCGGGGATACACCTCGTAGGTCTGAGCTACGAGGAGAACCTGATGATAGTCTGACTGTTGAGAAAACTACACAACTCAAGGAGAGCCCTCGCACGCCTGTGCAGCGAGGAGAAGAGCTAGACTGTCCCAACCTGAATGCAACAGAAGGAGTTACACCTGTAGTTGCAACCAAAGCCAAAGCACTTTTCCCTTCATGTTTAAAGAAGAATCAAGCGGAGAAACAGAAGGTCCTTTTCGATAAGCAAATGAGCGGTATAGAGCTAAAAATTCCTATCTTGGATGCTTTTGCCTTAATTTCCGCAATACAAGAAATTTTTGAAGGACTCTATTAAGGAACGAGAAGAAGAATGCATGGCTGTTAGGACCTGATCATCTTGATCGGTTTTGGTACCAGTTCTCCCACATCAGAGGAAAAAGTTCATCACGGAGAAGTTGAGTGATCCGGGAAGCTTCACACTTCCATGTGCAGTAGGGCATCTAACGTTTGTTAACTGATTGTGTGATCTTGGAGCATCCATCAGTTTGATTTCAGTGATCACTGCCTAAAAGCTGCGGTACTCAAACTTCAAGGATTGCAAAATTTCATTAGTCGTTGCGGATAGAACAACAAGAAAGCCGAGGGGACTGCTCGAGGACGTACCAATAAGTGTTGGCAGCGTGCTAGTTCCTACTGATTTTGTGGTGTTGGAGATGGACAAAGAACCTACTGATCCACTACTGCTTGGTAGACCTTTCTTGGCGTCAGTGGGAACTTTGATTGATGTGCGGAACAGGACCATTGACGTGAAGGTTAGAGAAGGAGTTGGTATGATGTTTTACCTAAAGAAAGGAAGAAAGAAGCCTACAATCAACGGGCAATGCTTTGAGATTGAAGGAACAATAGGGGGAATGGACGAGGAAGCAGACAAGGGAGCTCTGGTTCCCTTTACAGACCCATACTAAGAGGTGTATGAAGAGTCGAGCTTGTGACTCTAAACAAGCCCACTTGGGAGGGAATCCCATGTCTATCCTTTACTCTTGAAAACTCTTTTTAAATTTGTTTAAGGTTAATTTGGTTTTGTTTTATTTTGAGAACAATTTTTGCCAGTTTATTGTTGTTGTTATTGGGTGTTTGGTATTTTGATCTGCATCTCAGGTTGAAAGAGCCCTGGCTGCACTCTTGGCAAATCATAGGAACTAATGCCCTCATTAAGCCAAGAGCGAGCATGCTTCGCATCTAATCCTTGGAGGCAACAAAGCGAGCAGAGAGAAAATTTGGCAAAAAACCAGAAACCCTCAGGACATGAGGCTGAGGAAGGTGTGTGAGTAGTGTTCACATTGCCTTGAACACCACTCATGGACTTACTTGCACACCTTAGTATACTTTTATAAAAAGTTCTAGTAGAATAGATCTCATTGCAATTGAAATAAACTTGCTATTCAGTGAAATCTTAAACATGGAGCTTAATAGTATAAATGCTCTAAATTGAGCCTATTTTGATAATGTGGCTAACTCTTTATGGTTTTAGATATTACCACGAACAGGGAGCTAATCAGGACTCAGAATAGTCAAGGGAAAAGCAACAAGAGCAGTTCAAGCTTGGTTTTTCTGAATGGGTAGTCAGGCCTCGGTTTTTGCTGCGAGGAGGATTAGCGAGGAGGATAGCTGAGGAGCACATAAGGACAAAAATTTTGAATTGGTTCCAGCTCACCAAGTGGGACCCATGAGCTAACAGCTTTGGCAGAAATCTAAGAGAGGTCAAGTCAAAATTGGACCGATCCAATGGCTGAGATTGCCTAAGATTTCAAAATTTGAAATCAAGGGTTTGGATGGTGCCAACGACAAAGAAAAATAGCGAGTAGCATGAGAAGCCGAAATTGTCTCCTTTCTTCTCCCTAGATTGTCTCATCAAAGACCTGCAACACTCGCCTATTTAATTAGCTCCTCCCTCATCAGCTCCCTCACCCGATCTCAAGCTCTCAAGCAAACAAATATCTCTCATTCATTCACCTCCAGCGAGTCTCTCTTCCAAGTTCAAGCTTTCCCATCTAAGAAACCTTGTTAAGCATGTCTTCCGGATATAAGAGAAAGGTTAAGGAGTTCCACAGCAAGTTCATGAACGATGCAAGAAGAGTTGGCCGGAAAGAAATGGAGGCTGGGTTTGAAGATCTACCGCCGGTCTGCCGTGAGCATAGACCTCGCCGATTCATCATTCAATCAGACGAGGATGCAGGAGGAGTTCAGACGAGGATTGAAATCCCGATAAGAAGAACGGCAAGGAAATTAGCGGCTGAGCCGATGAACTAGAGATTTGTCCACAGAGAAGGAAGCTCCGCTCAGGCGAAGAGGAAAAGCAAACAGATAGCCTCACCATCAACCAGCGAGGACAGTGGCGAGGACTGCAAGTATGCTCAACCCTCCCCAATGGACGTCGAGTACGAGAGCGAGGAGAAGAAAAAGACAAAGGCTGAGAAGAAGGAGAAGGAAAAAAGTACCGCAGAGACATTGAAGATTTGAAGAGGAGCGGGTACTCAGAAAAAGAAGCAAGGGTGGCCTACGAGGAGAGAGAGACAGAAAAGAAAAGAAATGTCGCAAGAGAGGCCAATGACTCCGACAAAGCGTATGAGGCTTTGAAGATGATGGGGATAAAAGGTACCTACTTCCCACATTCTGGAACCATGAACAAACTAGGTATCACTGAGGATGTGGATAAGGTGTTTAGCTCGCTTGGAATCAAGGTTTGCATGTATAGCATGGCGAGCTCTTTCATTGAGGAGACATTGCAATTTCTCGTAACCGTGGATCTCCGAATTTACTCAAAGTCGGAGAAAGCTTTGATTAAAAAGAACAGAGATGGCTATATAACATTCACCGTGTACAAAAAACTATACACGATGACATTAAAGGAGATGGATAGGATTTTCGGGTTCCGATCCGAGAAGTGGTATACCCGGATATTGGCGAGGATGAGACCGACAAGGTATGGAAGATGCTGTCAGGTTCCGGGGCGTATGATTCATCACGATGCAAGAGAAGCTGGGGCCCTTGAACACTGAAGATATAACTCGGCTGAACCCCTATTTATGGACATGTGGTATCTTCAAGGGGCAGGCCTCGTTGCTAAAGGCGAGGTTGAAGGGCGAGCTGTATACAAGTTCGACCATCCAGAAAAGAAAGACGCCAGGATTGTTCTTCCTTGCCCAGAATACACTCCACTGAACACAATGGAGAACGTGACCTTCATCCCACCCCTCGCAGCCTTACTCGGTGAAAACCAGCAAGGACAACAACCTGAGCAGGCAGAAGAGGGGACAGATGAGTAAGAAGTCAATCCGGAGTCCTACCTTTTTGAGGAGTTCAAAGAGAAAATCAAGGAACAGCAACCAAAGAAGCCCACAAGTGAATTTGGAAGCTCCAAAAGTTGGGGAAGTTGCAGCTCAAGAATGTGAAAGGACTAGCAAAGGAAAGGGAGGAGTGGCAGAGCGAGCGAAAGAAATTATGGAAGGCTATTGAAGGACTGCAAACATCATTCAGAGGAACAGCACCTCAACCTCGCACCCATGACTCGCCGCCACCAGCGAGGAGGCACTCAACTTCAGCAGGTCCCAGCTCTCACCAAGCGCAGCAGGAACAGCCGCAACGCCAATCAATGGACATGTCGCATGTATACAAGAGGACCGGGAAGAAGAGCCAGAAGCACCAGACAGAACAAGAGCAAATGCCTCAGCCGGGTCCCTCGCATGCATTCCTCGCCGATCATGACCGCGAGGAATACTCTGACAGACAGCAGCACGTCGTACCATGTAAAAGAATAGCTCCAAGAGGGTACCCAGACCTTCACGATTACACTCTTGAGGAACGCCTCAACTGCTCACTTTTTTGGTCTTTAGGTACCAAACTCCGACCCTTGTACATACACTCTTTATTTTCTTAGTTTTTACATTGTTGTTTGTCTAGACAACTCTCTTAGACTTCTATGCACACAAGGGACTGTGTGATTTAAGTTTGGGGGAGGGGTCTAGAGTACTCTTACAACGTTTCTTGTGTTCTTATTTTCTGTTTTGCATGCATTCATTTAGGTTGTAAAAATCCGGTTAGATTTTTCTTTGTGCATTTGATTGTTGCATTTCATGGCACTTAAGGCTTAGAAAAACAATAAAAATTTGAAATTTTTTGAAAATAAAATCTGAAAAAATGGAGTGATCATATAGTTACATCCATTTAGCTTTGTCTTTAGGATTACATTCACTTAGGATTCATGCATCCGTACTTGTTTTATGGGAATGATCTTGATAATGGGCAAAATTTTGTTAAATTAGCTAAGTAACCATTGTGAATGCTCTTGATTGGTAGATAGCCGTTTTGGAAAGATTTTGGGCGGATCACCGCCTTGGTAAACTTTGCTTGGGTTTTATTTTGAATAGGTCTAGTTTGATTCCTTCTAAAACTGAACTTGAACTTCCAATTTAGAGCCTAGAGATGCATTAATACCTTCCTTCTTTATGTTTAGTATGATCCAAAAATGTGTGTTTGGTAAAACCCTCTTAAAATTTAAGTAGAAAATAAAGCTGCCCGCAAAGAACTTAAACCGAGTAAGTGGTAAAGGTGAAGTGGCTGGAAGGATGCGTAAACCCGTAGCCTTTCTCGTCCGTGTATATCCACCGCTTACTCCATATGGGGGTTGGTGAAGCAACTTGGAAGGAGGCGTAAATCCGTAGCCTTTTATGTTTGTGTAAGTCAACTTTGGAAAAGACAAAAGGGCACATAAAAAGAGAAAAAAAAAAGAATGAATAAACGGGCAGAAAAGTTTTGAATGAGAGGGAACCATTTAAGTTGAAAAATGATCATGCTAAGCTTAGGGATGTTGAACTATGTATTTGTTGATCTCCAGTCTCTTTTGAGGACCGCACCAAAAAGAAATCAGGAATTAGACTTGTACCTTTAGGACCAACTTAGGTGATAGGAATCCATAGGTTGAATGTTATGTTTGAAGATGATTACATTGCGGTTTCCAAAATGATAGAGCCCACGTATGGATTACGGTTTAGCTTAACAAGTTGTTCGTTAAACAAGATGTTCCTACTTTGTGTGAAGCTTTTCCATCTTAGATCATTGCACTTGCTTGAGGCCAAGCAAGATCTAAGTTTGGGGGAGCTGATGTGTGTGATTTTTGATGGTTTTAGAGTCTTATTTTAGGTTGTTTTGCATCTGTCTAGATAGATTTTTCGTTTACTTAGGTCTTTTTAAGTTTGTTTTGCTTTCTTTGCATTTGCATTTGGAGTTTGGAATTTTATCTAGGTAAATGAGCAGAAAAAGAGCAAAAACTGGAGCTAAGGACAAATGGATCGGATGCTGGAACATCAAAGGCAAAAAGGATCGTGCAACCTCAGATCGCTACCTCGCGGATCACATGACGAGGACTAGCCTGAACGTCCAAGAAAAGCCGCCTCAGTCACCAACCTTAATCTATCTGCCGCGAGAGAAAATTAATGCGGAACAAAGGCAAAAATCTCTTCATCACAAGGATTACGCTTGCACCCATTACTCAGTCTGAACCCACGAGGACCAAGACAAGAAGCACTCCTCGGTGCCCAAGCTCGCGCAAGGACACCGAGGACAAGATTCATAGATTTTCTGATTGATCGACTTAGGTCCATTTGACCATTAGGGTTATGCAAATAACCCTATAAATACCCGATAATCTCACTCTTATTGATCATCTATTGTTTTAGCAAAAAAGTCTCTCTATTTTTGTTGCTTTTATCTTTAAGCTTTGTTTGAGGTACTCTGCATGATTATTGCTTTATGATTATGCTTTGAAGTTTATTTGAATTAAGTTTATCTATTCTTCATCTTTTTATCGTGTTCTTTGTCTTTACTTTACTGCAATTCATTTAAGCTTTATTTATGTTTATGTAATCTAGATCTTCCCCACTCCTCCGCCCTGACTCAGTGAAGAATGAGTATATCCGTTTGAATTTTGAGGATGGGGCGATCGGAGGTGAATTTATTGATTCCCTCGCCGTTTTAGCCATAATCTGAACTCTGATCTCTTCTAGCAAAGCCAAGCTTAATGCTGATCTCTCCCTGATCAAGAGAGATCTAATTTGGGCCGTGACCGGAAGCTAGTGCTAACGGAATCAGAGATCAAAAGCTTTGCTAGTGATGGCTTGATCCGCTAAAGAGAAATCTAGCATGTGGGTAGGTTGTTATACGAGTTGGGCTTAGCTTAATGCGTCCGGTTTGATTTGATCACGGTGAGAGCCAAAATGGATCGGCCGATCTGGAAGGGATCCTCACCGTGAGAGCGGGCCGATCTAGCCTCATCCCGATCTAGAGATCGCTCAGAAGAGTCCGACAAGTTGGGATCAGCGAGTTTATCGCCGATCAACCTCCCTATACTCTAAATCCTTTCCTTTAATTCAGCTTTTATTTTATTGCAATTGTTTTGCTCTGTTTATTTACCATTTCTCTATTTTAGTCATTTCAATTCTGTTTTATTTTTCTCATTTTGTGTATTTTGTCCTTTGTGCTAAAAATGAAGCTTAGTGAAATATATTGATCTATCATTATAACAGAATGTTAGGTTAACTTGGTCTAGGATATAGTATTAGATAGATTGTTTACAAGCATCTATGAGTATTTGGTTCGGCAACTTCCATTTACTTACCCTATGCTCAATGATTTGATTAGAAGAACCGTAAAAACTCTTTTATCACTTAGGTAAGTAGGGAGATATCTGGTTGGACAGCCAACAGAAAAAATAAAATGATACCCTAGGTAAGTAGGGAAAGATTAACTGAGCAGTCGATAAAAAAGATAAAATGATACCCTAGGTTATTAGGGAAAAATCGGCTGCAAATGAATGGAATGAGAAGAAAGGAACCAAAGGAAGATAGTCTTGTGTTCAGATAAATGCTGATTATGAGTCCATGTGTCCATTGATATAATCCCTTGATAAGATCACACTTAGATACTTTAGGAGGTCGGTATGGTGCATTTGGGTATTTTAGTGTTGATTGGGGAGTCTAATTGGCAAGAAGTTAAGTCTGGTGGAAGTACAAGGTGGTTTCGATTCTGACAGGTAAGTGTTGTGTGGTTTACAATGCGATTAATATGTAGTGATCTGATGACGAATGAGTTATTTGGAGTGGAATCTTTCTTTCAATCTTTTCTTTCTTTGCTTGAGGACAAGCAAGAAGCTAAGTCTGGGGGACATGTTCAAAATTTGGAACCAATGATAGTTATGACCTCAAAATTATTGAGTACAGTTTTGAGTACTACGAGAGTAGGCTTGTTATACCATTCTATTCAAGTCGAGAATTAAGCTTAAATAATACTTTGAATCATTTCCCTAGTTAGATTTCTACTTCCCAATGAATACCCTATACATGGTGCCTTTTATTATTAAGTTTACATCATTTAAGTTGCTAGTTATTCTCTTGAATTTGATTAGTATAGCTTGAGAAATATAATTGATAATCGAAAGTGCAATATTTAGTTCTTCGTGGATACGATCCCTAAATACTACTACTTCATTGTTGTGCACTTGCAGTAGATAGCTTTGGGTTAAAAGCTGACCCACATCAAGTTTTTGGCGTTGTTGCCTGGGAACCAATTGGTTGCCTTTTGATTAAGATTTGCTTTCAAGTCTATACTCTTTTACTTACGTTTTGTTTTGTGTTTTGGTTTTTGTTTTTGTTTCAGGTTTATGCACCGAATGAGACTGCAATTAGATTTATTAGGAAGTCGGTATGGAGAATCTGATTGTTTGCTTTGAATTGTGACACGATATGTTATGTTTGCCAAGTCTGGGGGAAGTACAAGGTGGTCTCGATTTTGATAAGTAATATTCTTGTGATCACTTTGGACTTGATGTGCAGGATCTGGAGAGAGTCATTTGTCTGATGAGATGTGATCTTCCTACAGTCTTTCCTTTCTTTGCTTGAGGAAAAGCAAGAAGCTAAGTCTGGGGGAATTGATTATCCTCATATTTTGTCGGTTTTGAGCTCATTATAACGGTTATATTTGGGGAATTTGTCTGTGTTT
>OVBA01008220.1:2895-12917 GCA_900406435.1 Lepidium aucheri
GTTACTCATTAACAAGATTGTTCCACGTGTCAGATCCAACGATCAATATTTTTCCTTTATTTATATATTAAACAGAAGAAGATAAGGATAATTTAGAACAGATTTTTAAAATATTTATTTTCATCACAAAATATTTATCTCTATCCTTAATCCTAATATAAAAAAGATTGTAAATAATTATTTTTATTTATAATTTAAAATAAGAATACTTATAAATTTTTATTTCATACTAAGTATAAAATTAAATAATATACATTTTAAAAATAAATAAAAATGAATTTTCATACAAAAGTTACAAATTAACAAGATTGTTACACATATTAAATCAAACGATGAAAAATTATTTTGTATTTATATTTTATTTAAAAAAGATAAAATCAAATCCTATTATATAAAGTTAGGTTTCAAAAGTTACTAACCAAGTGGATTGTTCCACGTGTCAAGTCTAACAATAAAAAATTAATCTCTCTATATATATTTTTATTAAAATAAATATAAAATCAAATCTTATTATATAAAGTAGAACCTTTCAAAGTTACTCATTAACAGGATTGTTCCACGTGACAGATCATACGATCATATTTTTTCCTATATTTATATATTAAAAAGAAGAAGATAAGGATACTTTAAAAGAGATTTTTTAAAATATTTATCTTTATCATAAAATATTTATCTCTATCCTTAATCCTAATATAAAAAGGGTTTTAAATAATTAGTTTTACTTATAATTTAAAATAAGAATACCTATAAATTTTTATTTCATACTAAGTATAAAATTAAATAATATACATATTAAAATAAATGAAAACGAATTTTTATACAAAATTTACAAATTAACAAGATTGTTACACATGTTAAATCAAACGATAACAAATTATTTTGTATTTATATTTTATTAAAAAGGATAAAATCAAATCCTATTATATAAAGTTATGTTTCAAAAGCAGGTGGCCCTGTTGGCTTGCCCCTGATCTAGCTAGGCATCAGGTGGGGGGTTCAAATTCCACCAGCTCCAGTGGGGAACAATTTGACTATGGATCGGACATTTGTCGATCCCACTAGTAAAATGAATGAGTAAGGTTGACAAAAAAAAGTTATGTTTCAAAAGATACTAATCAACGGGATTGTTCCACGTGTCAAGTCCAATAATAAAAAATTATTCTCTATATATATATTTTTATTAAAAGAAATATAAAATCAAATCCTAATAGTATGATATAAAGATTCTAAAAAGTTACCAATTAACATGATTATTCCACATGTCAAATTCAATGATATAAATTTATTCTATATTTATATTTATTATAAAAAGAGAAAATCAAATATTAATCTTATTATAAAATTGGGTTTTAAAAGTTATAAATAAACGAGATTGTTACATATTTAAATTTCAACAATCAAAAATTATTATGTATTTATATTTTATACAAAAAAACAAAATCAAATCCTTTTATATAAAGTTAGATTTCAAAAGTTATTAATCGACGAGATTGTTATAAATGTTAAATCCAACGGTCAAAAATTAGTTCGTATTTATATTTTATTTAAAAAAATAAAATCTTAATCATATCTTATTATATAAAGTTGGATCTTATAGTTAGTTAGTAACAAGATTCTTCCACGTGTTAAATCTACCGTTCCTCAATTTTGTACTATTTTATATATTTGAAAATCTATATTTTCTTTAATGTTTAGATTTACCACAGAATATATATTTCTATTCGCAATACTAACATACAAAGATTTTAAATAATTATTTTTAGTTATAATTATAAAATAAAAAATAATCACTTATAGTTATCTCTACTTTGTATAAATAAAATAATATTAGATTTTTATAAAAAATAAGTAAAAATGTATTTTCTTATAAATCTGCAAATAAATTATAATTTGAGATATATAAATATTAGTTTAACTTATAATTTTTATATATTATTTTAGGACGTTATTCTTTTTTAATTGTGTAAATTATTCTATATTAATAATTTAAATATCCATACTCACGGGTAATAGTTTACAAATTGATAATCACGAGATACATATTTTGCACATCGGACAAGATTATATATTCTATGATTCAAAAAATGGGATACAATAAAGAAATTTTTTAAGAAATGCTCTTTTGGATATGCTCATTTTCAAAAAGTGCCGCCTCATGCCTATTTCTCTATCCCAGTTTCCAAAGAAAATTGTAAGTTTTGAAAAGAAACATGTCAAAAAGGGTAATTTTGAAATTCTCCCTACAATAAAGGCCAAAACTATAATTTAAACCCGTGCATCGCACGAGTCCTTATCTAGTTGTTATATATACATAAGCACATAGATGATTTTTTCAATTCACTCAAACTTTTTAAGCTCTCTTCAACATAATTACTTATCTCACGTTTACATCCAACAAAATCAAGACAAACAAGCGAAAGGGTAAATACTTTAACTTTAATGTATCACTATTTTATTTTAATTTATTTTAATATTATTAACATGAATATTATCATCATATTATGTAAAATAAGATTCTAAAGTTACTCATTAACAAGATGATTCCATGTGTCAAAATCAATGATCAGAAATATATCTGTATTAATCTCTTTTTTTCCAACGTATTAATCTATTTAAAAATATAGATAAAATAGATCTTTAAATATTTTTTTAATATTTAGCTTATATTAATCTAAAAATAATTCCTAATATGAAAAGAAATCTTAATAAAAAAGAAGATCAAGAATACTAATTGTTAAAAAATTAATTCTAACAAGAAGTAATTTTCATTACTAATCTTATTATATAAAATAATTTTATAATAAAAATAATTTATAAAAATGAGAAATTCAAATCCTATTATATAAAGTAAAGTTCTAAAGTTACTCGTTAACAAGATAATTCTACGTGCCAAAATCCAACAATTAAAACTTTTCTTGTATTTATCTATTTTTTAAAAATAGATAAAATATATTTTTAAATAGGTCTTTTCAACTTTTAGCTTATACTAATTTAAAAGAATTACTAACCGAAAAAGTAATCTTAATCAACAAGGAAAACAGAAATATTAATTGCTAAAAAATTAATTCTAAAGAAAATAATTTTCATTGCTAATCTTAGAAAAATATTAAAAATTATTTATAAATAATGAAAAAATATATTCTATTATACAAAGTTGGCAAAAGTTAATAGTCAACGAGATTGTTCGAGGTTTCTAATCTAACGATCAAAATTTATTCTGTATTTATATTTTATCATATAAAAGATAAATTCAATTTCTAATCCTATTCTATAATATTGGGTTTCAAAAATTAGTAACCAACGGGATTGTTCCACGTGTCAAATCTAACAATGAAAAATTATTGTATTTATATTTTGTTAAATAAATGATAAAATCAAATCCTAATTGTATTATATAATGTTGGATTTTAAAAATTAGTAATCAACATGATTGTTCCATGTGTTAAAGCCAACGATCAAAAATTATTTTGTATTTGTACTTTATTAAATAAAAGATTAAATCAGTTCCTAATTCTATTATATAAAGTTGGGTTTCAAATGTTAGTAGTGAATGAGATTGTTCTAAATATCAAGTCTAACGATAAAAAATTAATCCGTATTTATATCTTATTAAGTAAAAGATAAAATCAATTCCTAATCTTATAATATAAAGTTGGGTTTCAAAAGTTAGTAGTCCACGATATTGTTTCAAATGTCATATCTAACGATCAAAAACTATTTCGTATTTATATTTTATTAAATAAAAGATAAAATTAAATCTTAATCCTATTATACAAAGTTGGGTTCAAAAGTTACTAATCAACGAGACTGCTCCATATGTTAAATCCAAAAATCAAAATTTATTTTGTATTTATATTTTTATAGAAAAAATGATAAAATCCTATTATATAAAATTGAGTTTCAAAGGTTAGTAGTGAACAAGATTGTTCCAAGTATCAAATATAACGATCAAAAATTAATCTATATTTATATCTTATTAAGTAAAACATTAAATCAATTCTTAATCTTATTATATAAGGTTGGGTTTCAAAAGTTAGTAGTCAACGGGATTGTTTCAAATGTCAAATCTAACGATCAAAAACTATTCCATATTTATATTTTATTAAATAAAAGATATAATTAAATCTTAATTCTATTACAAAGTTGGGTTCCAAAGTTACTAATCAACGGGACTGTTGCATATGTCATATCTAAAGATCAAAATCTATTTTGTATTTATATTTTTTATAGAAAAAATGATAAAATCAAAATATATTATAGACTTTCAAAGTTATTAATCAATTCGATTATTCGACATGTTAAATCCAACAATCAAAAATTATTTAGTATTTATATTTTATTAAAATTAATAAAATCAAATCATAATATCTATAAAGTTGGATTTCAATAGTTACTAATCAACAAAATTATTCATGTGTTAAATCCAATGATTAAAAATTATTATGTATTTATATTTTATGATAAAAAGGATAAAATTAAATCTTAAAATCTATAAAGTTGGGTTTTCAAATTTACTAATCAACAGAATTATTTTACGTGTCAAGTTGGAGTTAAAAATGAATTAATAAATATTATATGATTGAAAAAGTATTAATTTTAATTTTAACCTAAACAATTCTCATAAAATAAAGTAAAAAAAATTGATTTAGTATATGTTATTGTCTATAGAATAATTTAAAATAAATTTTAAAACTAAAAGAAATTATACTCATTTATTCTAAATTAAGTTATGTAATTTTAACTTATAATATTTTTTTTAAAATATAAAATTTCCTGAAATATGGTTTTAAATATCAGATATATTAAGTTTTTTTGATAAAAAAATAATCCGTGCATCGCATAAGACCATATCTAGTCTTATTATATAAAGTAGAATTTTTCAAAGTTACTCATTAACATGATTATTACACGTGTCAGATCCAACGATCAAATTTTGTTCTGTATTTATATATTAAAAAAACACATAAATATACTTTAAAATAGATTTTTTAAAATATTTATCTTTATCACAAAACATTTATCTCTATCCATAATCCTAATATAAAAAGGATTGTAAACTATTATTTTTATTTATAATGTAAAATAAACATATTCATAAATATATATTTCATACTAAATATAATATTAAATAATATTGTATTTAAAAAATAAGTTAAAACGAATTTTCATATAAAACAACTATTTTTATATTTTAAACACTAAAATTGTAACAACATAAAATTATCAAAACTAACAATGTAAATGTTAATGTATGTATATTCTTGAAAAAAATTCTCACAATGAAAAATAAATTATAAATATCTATTTATCTCTCAATAATTCTAAATTTTTATATTAATAAATTTTTGAAAAGAGAATAAAAGTTAACAAAAATGAATTAAGATAAAAATATATTTATTATCCTAAAATTTTTTATTACTATATATTAATCTCTAGAATAACTTTTTTAAAAAAGAATAAGAAAATAAAATTTAGAAAAGTAATTCAAAAATTTAAAATATCTTTTTATTTCAAAAAACAATTTTTTATTTTATCTGAGAATAATTTAAAATATTTTTAAAAGAGAGAAATCTTAAGTGAAAATATTTTAAATCTTAAAATAAAATATTTAAATCTAAATCAAAAAATTTCAAATAAAAACATTTATATTCCTAACAGAAAAATAAATATCCATATCTTATATCATCTATATATATATTTATCTTAATTCTAATTCTAACATAAAAAGAATTGTCAAAATTAATCTCTATATAAACAAATATAGGTAGACGATTTCATAACTACAAAAACATTACTTATTCATTAGATCTCTCAAAAGATTTTGAGGATATTTTGCTATTGGTTTCATCAATAAACAAACAGTAAATAGTTAAAATAAGTATTTATGATTTGCATATGACTATATCTTATTATATAAAATACGGTTTCTCAAAGTTTCTAATTTAAAAGGACTCTGCACCATTTTAAATCCAATGATCTAATTTTTTTTTGTAATTATATATTAATAAATAAAATAAAATTTATTTTTGAAAAATATTACTCCGTCAAAAATATTAATCTTTATTCACAATCCTAAAAGAAAAAGGAATTGTAAATTAGAAATAAATTTAAATATTTATATCTTACTAATTGTAAAATAAAAGTTAATACTAATAGAAGATAATTGTCAATATTTAAACAATATAATTATAAAACAAATTTGTAAGAAAACTGCAAATATTTTTATAATTTTAAGATATATCTCCCTGTTAGTAAATATCAATATATATATATATATACATATATTGTAATCTAAAAAGAATCTTTTCCAGAAGGGAAATTTTGAAAATTAATTGTTATGTATACATAAACAAGCTGACATACACGGTTTCAATAACATAAAAATTTTGAAATTAAGCTCTTTCAAGCTTTTACAAAGAAATTTCACAATTGTTTGCATCAAAAAGATTTTTTACGTTACTAATTTTGTCTCTTTCGTTTACATCCAATGAAATCAATACAAGCAAACAAAAAAGGTAATATTGAATTTAAATTTTTATTATTATTTTACTATTAATTATTAATATGATTTTATCATTAAATATAAGTTTCATGGTTCAACATCTCCCCATCTCAATTTTCTTTACCTTATTATATAAAGTTTGACCCCTTAATATTACATATTAACACGATTATTTTACGTGTCTACTTTTTTCCAAATTTATATTTTTAAAATAAATTAAAACATATTTTATAATAATTTTGTTTTTGTGTATTAATATATCTATAAAAGGAAGCAACTTATACTTTAAAATAATTTTTAGGATATTTATCTTTATCACCAATTATTTGACATCTATTCAGACTCCAACTAATTTTTTTTAAAATAATTATCTTTATTTAGAATTATATTAGAAAATAATAAAAATTTCTCATACTAAATATAAAATAAAAATAAAAATAAATTTTTAGAAAACATAATTACAACGAATTAACATATAAAATTGTAAACATTTTCATATCATTTACAAAAAAACATAATCTTTTTTATATAAAATTGGATTTCAAAATTTAGTAATCAACGAGATTCTTCCACGTGTTAAATCCAATGATACAAATTTTTACAGTATTTTTATATATTTTAAAATATCTTTTTGTTTTAAAATTTTATATTTACCACAAAATATTTATCTATATTCACATTTTAAGGTAAAAAATATTATAAATAATTATCTTTCACATGTCAAATATAACGATTTAAAATTTTTCAGTATAATCTTATTATATAAAGTTAAGTTTTGAAAGTTAGTATTCAACGAAATTCTTCCGCATGTAAAATCCACTAATTCAAAATGTTGCACTATTCTATTATATAAAGTTTGGTTTCAAAAGTTAGTTATCAACCAGATTATTCCACATGTCAATTCCAATCCTATTACATAAAGTTGAGTTTCAAATTTTTCTATTCAACGGGATGCTTCCACATGTCAAATCCAACGATTTAAAATTTTGCAATATCATATTATATAAAGTTGAGTTTTAACAGCAACAAAAATTTTCCACATGTCAAATTCAATGATTTAAAATTTTGCAGAATCTTATTATATAATGTGATTATTCCACATGCAAATCCAATGATTCAAAATTTTATAGTACAATCTTATTATATAAATAAGGGTTTCTCAAAGTTAGTAATTAACAGGATCCTTCCACGTGTCATATCCAATGATCCAAAATTTTCCTGGATTTATTTATTTAAAAAAAAACTAGATAAAATATATCTTTAAATAGATTTCTTCAATATTTAAATAATCCTAATTAAAAAAAATTCCTAACATAAAATAAATCTTAACCTAAAAAAAAATTGGGAATATTAATTGTTAAAAAATTAATTTTAACAAAAAGTAATTTTTATTACTAACCTTATTATATAAAGAAGAGTTTCTCAAAGTTAGCAATTAACAAGATCTTTCCACGTGTCAGATCCAATGATCCAAAATTTTTTTGGATTTATTTATTTTAAAAAAATAGATAAAATATATCTTTCAATAGATTTCTTCAATATTTAGATAATCCTAATCAAAAAAGAATTCTTAACATAAAAGAAATCTTAATCTAAAAGGAAATCGGGAATATTAATTGTTAGAAAAGTTAATTTTAACAAAAAGTAATTTTCATTACTAATCTTATTATATAAAAAAGGTTTCTCAAAATTAGCAATTAACGGGATCCTTCCACGTGTCAGATCCAATGATCCAAAATTTTCCTGGATTTATTTATTTTAAAAGAACTAGATAAAATATATCTTTAAACAGATTTCTTCAATAATTAGATAATCCTAATCAAAAAAGAATTCCTAACATAAAAAAAATCAGAAATATTAATTGTTAAAAATTTAATTTTAACAAAAATTAGTTTTAACAAAAATTAATTTTCATTACTAATCTTATTATATATAAAAAATATCATATTAAAAACTTATTTTTATAAACGAAGTTTTATTACTTTTATCTTATTATATAAAGAAGGGTTTCTCAAAGTTAGTAATTAAAAGGATTCTTCCATGTGTCAAATCCAACAATCTTATTATATAAAGAAGAGTTTCTCAAAGTTAGAATTTAAAATGATTCTTTCATGTGTCAAATCCAACGATCATAAAATATTTGGTTATATATTAAAAACAATTTTATTATATAAAAAAGGGTTTCTCAAAGTTAGTAATTAATGAGATTCTTCCATGTGTCACATCCAATGATCCAAAATTTTCCTGGATTTATTTATTTTAAAAAAACTATAGAAAATATATCTTTAAATAGATTTTTTCAATATTTAGATAATCCTAATTAAAAATGAATTCTTAACATAAAAGAAATCTTAATCTAAAAGGAAATTGGAAATATTAATTGTTAAAAACTTAATTTTAACAAAAAGTAATTTTTATTACTAACCTTATTATATAAAGAAGAGTTTCTCAAAGTTAGCAAGTAACAGGATCTTTCCACGTGTCAAATCCAATGATCCAAAAAATTTCTGTAATTATTTAGTTTAAAAAAATAGATAAAATATATCTTTAAATAGATTTCTTCAATATTTAGATAATCCTAATCAAAAAAGAATTCCTAACATAAAAGAAATCTTAATCTAAAAAGAAATCGGGAATATTAATTGTTAGAAAAATTAATTTTAACAAAAAGTAATTTTCATTACTAATCTTATTATATAAAAAAGGTTTCTCAAAATTAGCAATTAACAGGATCCTTCCACGTGTCAGATCCAATGATCCAAAATTTTCCTGGATTTATTTATTTTGAAAAAACTAGATAAGATATATCTTTAAATAGATTTCTTCAATATTAAGATAATCCTAGTCAAAAAAGAATTCCTAACATAAAAGAAATCGGGAATATTAATTGTTAAAAAATTAATTTTAACAAAAATTAATTTTAACAAAAATTAATTATAACAAAAATTAATTTTAACAAAAATTAATTTTCATTACTAATCTTATGATATAAAAAATATTATATTAAAAACTTATTTTTATAAAACAAAGTTTTATTACTATTATCTTATTATATAAAGAAGGGTTTCTCAAAGTTAATAATTAAAAGGATTCTTCCATGTATCAAATCCAACGATCTTATTATATAAAGAAGAGTTTCTCAAAGTTAGTATTTAAAAGGATTCTTCCATGTGTCAAATCCAACGATCATAAAATATTTGGTGATATATTTAAAACAATAAAAGAAATTGTAACTATATCACAAAATATTTATATCTATTTAAAATCATATTATATGAAGGAACCAAATCCTAACATAAAAGAAATAGTAAATAACTAACTATATCATAATTTTAAGGAAAATATCCCTATTGGCATGTACCCTTTTCAAAACTTACCATTTTCTTTGAAAATTGGGAGAGAGAAATGGTCATCACGGGGTATGTTTTGTAAAAGGACATTTCGAAAGGAGCATTTTTAGTAATTCCTCTAATCTTAAAATAATACTAATGTTGTTAATATTCTAATAGAAAAATTAAAT
>OVBA01008221.1:0-12913 GCA_900406435.1 Lepidium aucheri
AAACTTTAACCAATTAAGATTTGATTTTTGTTAATTTAAAAAAGAATTTCAGACCAATTAAGATACCTTATATTTAGTGAAAAACAAACAAATGATTCCTAATTCTAATAGAACAAAAAATTTAATCAAAATCTATATAAAAAATATCTTGAGACAAATTTAATAACACCAAAGATTTTTTGCACTCTTTTTTTCTCTCGATTTTTCTTTTTCTTCATCATATATTTCTCTGAAATTTTTTCGTTGAAACCCAACAAATAAACTTAGAGGATTAAAGTTAAAATTCTGAAACTCTAGAAAATATATACTTAAGTACATGTTCAAATGATTGATATGGTTCTTTATGATTTTAAGGTACATTATTAATAATTTATCTATGTGAATACCTTTATCATAATTTAAAATATTTTCTAATTAATTGATATGTATATATTTTAGGGTGAGAATAAAATAGTCCCAGAACGCTCCAATAGAAACAAAATAGGTCATATGGGATCTGAAGCCCACAAGATGGGACCAGTACCATCTTGTGGGTATTTATCAAATATACATATATATACATATATATTAGGGTTATAAAATTCCCTATAATGTAAAAAAGAATGAATTAGTTTCTAAATTCAAAAGGTTTATTGAACCATGAAGTATTAAAATCATTACAAACCTACAAGTTTCTCTTACAACTCGAGCTTACCGTACTTCTACTCATAACTTCAAGTTCTCTTTCATGTACACAACCACTGCCAACGAATCGTCTACTAGATTATGTGTTCGGATTAAAATTGGTTAATTATCCTGAATTACTTGAAAGACGACTTAAAAATATCTATCTTATACATAAGTAATAAACTTTTTTTAAAAATATTATTTTTGATTTAAAGTATTAATTATTAAAAATAATAATATTTTTATATATAAAAAACATTATATATCTTATAAATTTTATATACAATCAAAATTTTAATAAATATATGTATATATATTACAATATGTATATATATATATATATTTGATTATAAGTATTATTTATTAAAAATAAGTATATTTGTTATATATCTAAGACAGAAAAAACAAAAATTCTATAATCTTAATATAAATATGCAGAAAATAAATCAGTTTTTCACAAAAATATTACTTACATACAGAAGATATAAATAAATATATTTTTTTAATTATAAGATAACAAAACGAATAACTAATATTATGGGCATTTATAAAAACTAAATAACTAACGATATCAACTTTCAAGTTTTCAAAAACTAAAGAATATATTAGCTATATTAAATATCAATTTTGTTAATTTACAAATACATATTAATAAGATGATTATACATACATTTATATTAGTATATACTTGTTGAATTGATAAAATATTATTAAATAAAAATATGTGTCAGATTGATACAATAAAACAAAAATATGTATGAATCTACAAACTTAAATGAATACGAGTTTAAAACTATATATATATATTTATATTAGTATATACTTGATAAATTACTTATGATATTAATAAATAAAAATATGTGTTATATCGATAATGTATAATACATCATAATTAAATAGATCTTAAAACCTAAATAAATACGGGATCAAAACTCTAAATAAATACGGGTCTAAAAATTAAATTATAAACAAGTCTAAAACATAAATGAACATGAGTCAAAATGTAAATAACACGAGTCAAAAAATTTTATATGTAAAATAGTAATGCATCAAAACTTAAATAAACAGAAATAAAAATTATATTTAGTGTACAACAGATATTAGTGATCACTATATATTTATTTTTAATATATCTAATTAAGTAACTAATAAATTTATATATACAAATCAAACCATAAATAAATAAATAAAATAAATAAATATTAGCTAACTTGTACGTAACACAGGACATCATTTAGTTCTTAAATAAAAAATTAGGATATCCATGCAATTTGGCTGACTTTAGTTCCCATAGAATTCCGCGAAATATACGACTTGTATTGGTGGGTTTCGTGTTGACTAGACACAAGTTGGTACGTAACGAGCCGGGCCGTGAGTCCCTACCGGTTCATCCCCACACGCTTCGCACGTGCATATTCATTAAACTGAAAAAAAAAAGAGAGTTATAATTCAATATTCAATCAATATTCACCAATCCCTTCATTAGATTTTTTAAAGTTATTTATTACCTAAAAGAATAAACGAAGAACGCCTTTTCTTCTCTCTCGTTTTCTCGACAACCTTTTCCTCGAAGAAGAAGAAGACGAGGTTTCTCTCTCTGACTTGCCAACCATCGTTGCCGGAGAATAGAGCTGAAGATTTTAACACAGTTAATATATTTAAATATAACTTGTATTGGGGGACAAGGAAGGATTGTGAGATGCGAGTGCGCATCACTTTTGTTGGAACGCCTATCTCGCTTGACCTAGGGTTTCGTCTTCCTGGCTCTCTCTGGTCTGTTTCTCATTTCTTTTTCCTTTAGAATGATGCTTAGCTGTGAAATTAGCTTAGGGTTTATTGCTGGTGTTTGTTTGGTCATCTGTCTTCAATTTTTTAAACACTTTTTTATTGTTTGAATTGATCTTAGGAATCTTGGTCGATGAATTGGGAGTAATCACATATTCTTTGCCATATAGTTTGCACATGTTTTGAATTTTGCTACTCCTTCCGAATTCTAGGGTTTTGATACTGGACCCGGGATTTTGTTGGTTTTATATTGAAATAAATGTACTCTTTAGTTTCTGAGATTGGTTGATTTACAAATTTTGGTCTTTTTCTGTACTGCTGCAATCAATTTGAAATTAGCTGTATCGATATTAGCCACGGTCAGGAGGAGGTATCTCGTAGTTGTACTGTAAACTATAGTTATTTGTTTTGGTATGCGAAATGCCAAAGTTTATGTTACTTCTCAACAATGGAGTAATCTTGTATTTCTAACACTGCTTAGTTTTGTTGGGTTTGTTGCACATGACTTGGACCTTTCTAGTCTCTGTATTTGTCATTTGATGACAAACTCAAATATATTAGCAAAGCAATGGTATCTCACTTTCATATTCAAACTTTTTTCAGAAAAGTTGATAGTGTGTTATGCACTTGTCAAAGTAGGCTAACGCCATATAGTTTGCGTTTTTTTTGTTCCCGCAGGACCTTGTAAAATGGGAGAAAGAACCTATTTGCCTTGTGACGGTTTTTTACATTTTTGGAGTTTTCGCATGTAGAGCAGTATGACGCTTGAGGATTTCTTTACCCTAACCGAAATAAAAGATGGACTCACAGTTACTTCTCGTGTTGAAGAGCTCGTGTCTGTCATAGAAAGTAGTAAAGATTCAGTTTTGAAGAATAATGGCGACGCTTCTAGACAATGGACAGCTGTTGCAAGCACACTTGCGGCCACAAAAAACAGAGAATGTCTTGATGTTTTTGTAAATTTACATGGACTCCGTCACTTAAGTGGCTGGTTAAATGAAGCCCAGATGTTGGCTAATGATTCAGTTGACAGATCTGTAGAGGAGTCAATTCTTGCTTTGTTAGAAGCTATTGAAAATCTAGGTGTAGACAGTTCGAAGTTAGTTTCTTCTGGGATATGGGTTGCTGTCAAGAAACTTGTTGACCATGGTAGTTCTCGGCTTCAGGATCAGGCGAGAAAGCTCTTTGGTAGCTGGAAGGATAAGGTTGTTTATGACCACTCTGAATATGATGAAAGCAGTAACAAAATTCCTGAAGATGGGATGAGTGTCGTGGCAGCAAGCATGGAGAGCTGTGGGAAAAAATCTACTGTTACTCTTTGTTCAACGCAAAGTAATAATGAAAAGCATTGTCCTGAAATAGGAGATGAAGCCTTGCAGTCACGAATCTCAGAAGAAATCAACCCAAATCACGACAAGGGTTTGGAAATGCAGAACAATAAGGTTATGTTTGACTCAAACGTAAAGTCCCACTGCTCTAATACTATGAGTGAAACTTTCAATGGTTCTTCTACAGATGATATCATGAAAGAAGTTCAAGAAAAACTTTCTGTGAAGGAACAAAGCACTATGAGGGAGACAAGTGGTCCCACGTGTTTTGGTACTATGCCTACTGCTTCAAGTAGCCTTCCACATTCAGAGCGCGATAGCGGTGAGGGAACATCAAATGCACCACTGGATGCTGATATATCTAAGGCGAAGCAGATGGAAATCCATGGAAATCTTCTTGAAAACATGGGTGGAGCAGTAGCGATGACATCAAGTTCAGCAGGACGTGTAGCTGTGTCTTCTGATTCTAATATTGCCAGCACAGAGTTGGAGAAAAATAGTCTTTTGCAGAGTAGTCTTGATTCAAATGAGGTGAGCAGGTATGCGTCAGACACAATTTGTGGGTCACAGGATGTGAGCATAGCTCATAATAGCAAACAGGTGTCTTTATTGACTCATATAACAGACAATCAGGATTCAGACAATTCATCAAGATTATCAGGGGGGCATGGTAAAAGTAGAAAACTTGAGAATGATAATGTAACTACTCATGCTGACAATGAAGGAAAGAAAGATGATAAGGGAAATTCTGACAGAAAGAGAACTAAACGGAAAAAAAAACGCAGCTCTTCTAGATCAATGACCATATCCCAGCGCCTTGGAGCAATTGACAAAACAACTACTGATATTGATCTTGGTATTTTGGATGCCTTGGAGGTCGCTACCAAAGTCGCTCAGGAAGTTGCAAGAGAAGTTAACTCTGGAGAACCTTCTCACAGTTCTTCAGAAGAACTATCCGATGAAAGCGAGATGTCTGGTATGCAAAACCCACGCGATGATGATGTCCATACAGGTTCTCCATCTAAGGGATTATCAGTGGGTGAAAATCATTCCTTTCAGGAACTTCATGGTGGAGATGATGATGTAATGGATGAGAAGAAGGACAAATCTGAAAATGGGATGATGAACAGTGATGATGCTAAACTTGAAGTAGGCAGAGAAAAAAGCCCTTGTGGCTTTGATCTTAATCAAGATGTTTGTCCTGATGAAACAGATGTCGTTATGTCTTCCATGTCTACCACCGCTACTCTTATATCTGTTTCACATGCTGTCGCATGTTCTGGAATGCCTGCAGCAGCACCGTTGCAATTGGAAAGATCTCGTAGCGGGAAAGGATCAGCTACTACTTGTGTATTTCACCCAGCATTACCTCATATAGTTCCTAGTGAAGATTTAAAAGAAAAGCAGGAGATGTCCCGTGGTATCGATCTGAATGTGGCTGAGGTAGGAGATGATCAAGTTGAAGATCTATCTTTCTGGAACCAGTTTCCTTTACCCTCATCAAACTATAGGGGTGGTGAGTCTTCACAAGAAGCTAATCTCCAAGGATCAAGCAGGTTCAACCTGGACTTGAATTGTACGAATGAGGATGATGAGATGCCTCCACCTTCTGAGTTGAAAATGGAAACAAGATTGTTTCTGAGTCGCAATGGTCAGCAAAGTGCATCACCTGTCTCCTCATCGTCAGTTGCTCAGCAATCAGGCAAGGAAGTAAACTTTGATTTGAATGACAGGCCACAGTTTTTCATAGAGTCACGTGATCAGGCCCCCTACTATGGGAGACACCCATGGAGTACAGTCCCCTATGGAGGGCACACATTGGAAGAACCGGTTATTCCTGTCCTGGGTAGAAAAGAGGTCGTTGACAGAAAAGACTCTGTATCCCAGATGGCTTCGTTCTTGTCCAATGGTAAGTCCCTCGAGCCTGCAGGAGGACTTTACATGGGAAGAACAGGAAATTCTTTGGGTTTAGGTCCTGGTGTCTCCTTTTCTCCTGCCCCTATGTATGGCTACAACGGATTGACTGGTCCTCCTGGTTTGTCAATGTCGTCGACCATGTATGTGCCTGGAAGTAGTATTCCGTACATGGTGGACTCGAGGGGGGCTCCAGTGATGATGCCCCAAATAATTGGATCGACTCCATATGCGCAGCCGCCATTCCCTCAACAACACATGTTCATCAACTTGGCCGGTGGATCACCTAGTTTGAACGGATCAGTGCGGCCAAACTTTGATCAGAGTTCTGGTTTTGGGGTTGAGACAGGAAACAGAGAACCGTTAAGTTTGAGGCAGTTTCTGTCACCAGTACAAAGTGGGGCAATGGGAGAGCATTCGGGAGCAAATGTAGAACCCTCATCAAGTTCATCTATTAGCATTGGTGGAAAGCGAAAAGAACCGGAGACACGGTGGGAGTTCCCTCCATGGAGGTGACTGATTCAGAAATGGTTGATTGATTGGTTGGTCAAAGGTTACATGTTTTGAGGATAAATTCTCTTGCTGAACTGTGCTCTGCTCTGTTTTTTCCCCTTAGTTTTCCCTCTTTCTTTCAGGTTATTGTTTCATAACATATAGGAGGATTAGTTCAAAGTTCAAACATTGGTATATGTCAAGCTTCTCTTTAACCTTGTTGGGTTTCTCTCCACAAATTTATATATATATATATTATATAGTTATAATATACAGCAACGCTCCTAGTGACATTTGATCAATTGAGTTCTCTTTTGCGTTTCAAAACTCAAGAAAAAGTGTTGGTTTCGTGTTCCCTTCGTCGTAATGTTATTCTTCTCATCTCTGAATAGTTCCATCGGACGGATTTCCTACAATCAATCAGAAGGCGTATGTAAAATTGTCAGAACTTTGTCTGACAGGCACATTGGCTGTAATGTCAGACAACAGACCGTCATTGTATCAGAAAAATATAATTCCAAAAGATATTACAAAATAAAGAAAACGTAATCAGTCTTTGGGAAGTGGTGGAGACGGGAAGATAGGACTCGGGAATCCTGCGGAGGTAAGCTTATTCCCGACAAATGTCATCATATCTGCTAATACCTTTTCTTGGCGCTCAAGCTTCTCATTTAGTTCTTTTTGATGTCGTTTCATCTCAGCTAGCTTTTCTTGCTCAGCTTGTATGAATTGTCGAAATTGTGATCTTTTCAAGGTTAAAGAAGCATCACTAGACTCTGACACATTTCCGACCGCAATCTCACAGTCTTTAGGCATTTCCTACATAAATTTTTATGGAAACAAATCATTAACAAAATAAATTTTATATTGAATTTTAATTTAAAATTTAATAATTTTAAAAAAATAATTACCTCGGAGACAAGGTTGTTTTTTGTCTCTTCTTGGGTTACGTCGTTTGAAGAAGAAGACTCCTCTTGAGATAACTGAGATAGGATGTTGTTCTTCTTCCTCTTCTTCAAATTCTCATTCACCTCATGAAATTTTGGGTTTACAATCTTTTTTGTTTTTTTGGAAGTACATGTATCCTCCTTTAATGTTTGATAATCAGGTTGCACATCACCACCATTAGTAATTGAAGAATAATAGTATACATATATTTATACAATTTTTCTTTATAATGAAATCTTACCAAGTGCAGTTTTCGACTTTTGAAAGTTAAGGCCTCTGTATTACGAGTCGCAAACTCTTTTCCACCTTCATGATTGCTCTGATTATTCGAGCTATAAGTTGTAGTTTTGACCGTCTTTTCAAGGTTCCAATAGTCGCAAAACTCCTTCCACCGGTCCGGATCACAACCTTTAAGCTGCATTGGCGATTCATCTATCCATTTCCGTTTCCATTTCTCGAGAACCTTCATATATGCAATTCTTGCTGTGAGGTTGAACATGAAACGGACTTCGGAAGTCAACTCCGGTTTCCAATTAAATTCGAGCTAAAAAAAAAAAAAATTAGAATGTTTCCAAAAATTATATAAAAAAAAAAATTACTTACTGCAAATAATATAAACCAAGTTAATTTCAGGTCCTTTGGAAAATCATCATATGTTGGATATGCATATGGAAGATCGGTATGCATCAAATTGAAGATTGAATCTAAGATTGTGTTACTGTAACCGAACCTATAAAACGAAATATTAAATTAATAACAAACAAAATGAAATGATTAATTAAATACTAAATTATAATAAGTTAAATTACCAAGTGGTTCCATCTTCGCGGGTCGGGTGAAGCATCTGGAGGTGTTCACGTCCAGGTTGTACAACAACCTCCTCAATTATAGTTTGGTTACAAACCATCGAATATTGAGATTCAGTGATAGACCTAACGACATGAAATATTGCTTTGAGGGAAAAAAAAAAAAAAAAAAAAAAATTCCTAAAAGGAGAAAANAAAAAATAAAAGAATACTCAGATCTAAAACTAACGATTCAACGTAATCTAACAAGGATGAATCTCAAGATACATTCATCAATTTCACACGGTTTCTACTCTAAAACCGTAAATCGATTTGGAAATCTCTAACAATCTCAAACGATTTCATTCTAATCAAAATCTCAAATAAACCAAAACTACAATCTAAATCAGCAAAGCTTCCACAATAAATCATGTATTCGAAACTTACATAGTAATCAGCGGCGAGAAGGGAAAAAGTCGAAGAGATTAGGGTTTTGGGGGAATATGTTCAGAAAGAGAATGAAGGAGAAGAGGCGGATTGCGTTAATAAATTACAATTTTCGACGAGTTCCGACGGACTCTGTTGGAAATTAAAAATGACCGCGCTTACTTAGTTAGATCCGTCAGAAACCGTCGGAAACGGGCAAGTAAACATTCCAAATTCTTTAGACAACTATCCGATGACAGTGCTGTCTGGTTCGCAAAACTCACGCGTGAATGATGTACATACAGGTTCTCCATTTAAGGGATATTAGTGAGTAAAACCATTCTTTCGAGGAACCTTATGTTGGAGATGATGATGTAATGGATGAGAAGAATTACAAATCTGAAAATGAGATGTGTTGATGTGTGAATTAGCACAACAAATTTTTCCGGTAGAATTAAAGTTTTATTGGTCTAGTTTTTCTTATGTTCTCCAAGCTTGACATAAGCGTGGGTTGGGTATTCTCGTATTAGGATCTTAATTATTGCAAATGTTCGTTCGAGTTTTACTTAATATTTGTTCCTTATTCTTAAATTCCTTTATGATAGCTTTTTTTTTCCTATTCTGCATTTTAGTCCCCTATTTATAGATGGACTTGAGCAGCCTGCGTTTACCTCATGGATTACGCACGTCAACATGAAGGAACATGTGTCTGCAGACATGTTCTTCTTCTACGCATGTTAGCCAGGTGTCGTCGTGCGTTGGACAGGTGGAGAACATATGCTTAACTTCTGGATAACCTTTTTGGGCCTTTTCTTTGTGGGCTTTTCCTGAGTTTTTGTGGGCCTTGTGCTTTAGTGGGCCGAGCTCTTTTCAGCCCATACAATCACCCCCCAAGTTCGTCCAAATTTCATTTTGACGAACTGATATTCAGAATTTGACACATGGCGTGCTTTGATTGCGGGTCCGTGTTCTCCAATGAAATGAGCACTTGCTCTAGGGTTTCGAGTAGCTTATATATTGTCTTCATTTATTCATTCTTTCTCACACTTTCTACAAGTTCCACCTAAAGGTACTCTCTCTTTCCTTTCTTATTCGCCTCTTTTCTCTCTATTTTTATCTTCATTCTTTATTTTTCGAGAATTCGGATTCTTTGTTCGTCGATTGATTCAATATGTCTCGAGATGACATTTATTCCGAACACTCGCTCTCCGATGGGTCCGCACATGTTCTAGAGGATTCGAATTTTGAGAATGAGGGTTTGGATGAGCTCGACAAACGTGCGTCGTCCGAAATTGAGTCGGACGAGCACACGGATGAAGGCGGACGCGAGTTCGATGTCGAACATAATTTGATGGTCGACCGTTCGCCTGCTAATGTTGATGTTGAGGTTAACGAGCAAAGGGAATCGGAAATTCAGGCTATTCTAGATGCATTCTCAGATTCAATTATTGATGGGCCGATTTTATCTCCATTATTGTCGTACGAGGGTTCGTCATCAGGGGCTTTATTGCCTGATCCGAACGTTGGTGACGACCGAATCACGTCTATAGGTGCGTTGGGTGAATCTTCCGTTTGTTCACGACCAATTGGTCAGGGAATGGGAGAGAGTAGTGGTTTATCGGCGTGGTTAGATTCTTTAGTTGGTTCGTCAACTCTTTCTACTGAGAGGTCCGTTCGTCACTTACTAGAATCATGTGGGATTAGTGGTGCTAGCTACCGTATTCCGTCCGTCGACGAACGTCCGTGGCGTGCACCTTCGGGTTATATTTGCGTTTACGAAGGATTTTTCGTGTGTGGTCTTCATCTTCCTTTTCCTCGATTAATCATTGATTATTGTGACGACTGCAAGATGGCTTTTGCTCAGCTTGCTCCAACGTCTTTCCACAATATGCTAGTGTTCTCTCGTTTGGCAAAAGCTTGTGGTGTGTCAGTTGATTTTCGCTTTTTGGAAGAGGTTTCTTACTTGTCGCGTTGTAATAACTATTGGGGCGCCTTCTTCCTAAGTATGAAGTCCAAATTCGAGATTGTTTGCGGTCTTCCGAACAAATTGACTAGCTGGAAACGTTGGTTCTTTTATCTTCGTGTTGACGGAGTATCCTTTGACGAACCTGATCGGTTCTATAGGAACCTTTGGAGTGCATCCGTTGGTCCGATTTCGCTTTCTTATACTTCTTAATTTTTCTTTTGACTCTGACTTATTGAAATAACTTTTCCTTTTTGTAGTAAGACATCCAGTCGGACGTCCGTTGCACGCAGAGTTTCGATCAGAGGTCGACCGTATCCGAGACTTGTCTCATCTCTAGTTCCCCACTGTTTTAGAGGCTCGACTTAAATGCAAGGAGCGACGGTTAGACCAAGGTTCGTCTATATTTTTTGTATTTGACAAGTACGAACGCATGTTATATCAATGTAAGTTTTGGACAAGTACGAACGCATGTTATATCAATGTTAGTATTTCTGTTTTTCAGACGCTTGTTCATCGATGGATTATTCAAGTCGTATTCGCGAGTTGGCAAGGAAGAGGGGAAGGGACTCTGGTCATCCTAAAAGCCCTCCTCCAAAATCTCACAAAGCTGGTGATTCTTCAGGGAAACGTACGCCCCGCGTTTCCATTAGAGTTTCTGACCCTTCTAAGTCTTGTTCTGAACAAAAGGGATCATCAAGACCATCTTCTCACCGTGGTCCTTCATCTCCCACCAAGGGTTCCTCCGTTCGTCAGACCAGCAATCGTGGATCCCGAGATATTGTGTTATCTTTAAGGGCGAAAGATACGCCTGATAAGACGTCCGGTTCCGATGTTCGACCTTCTGGATATGGGGGTTCGTCTGCTCATCCCAATTTTATTCGTTTCGAGTATGACGAACCCACGTTTTTTGTTAAAAACAAACAAGCTTGTGCTGACTGGATTCAGTCGTCTCGCGACTCTGAGTTCGCGCTTCCCGTGGTAGCAGATCTTGAGGTGAAAGATATTTTCATGGAGTTTGCCAGAAATCGAATGAAGGTTCGTGTTACTTATTTAATTATTACCTATGTTCGTCGTCAAACCTTTATATCCATCACCATCGTCATTCAACATTTTTCATCCATTTTTTTTACTAGAGTGATGCAAATTTATACCGTATGGTCGCCCATTATGAGAGCAGTCTGAAAAATGCTCGTGAGGCATCTTCTTCAGGAGGTAACTTAGGTTCCTCTCAGGTATCAAAGGAACTTGAGGTTGAGAAAGAGAAGTCTGCCAGTCTCCAAGCTCAAGTAGACGAACTTAAGACACAGGTTGAAGATCTCAAGCGTGAAGATTCCGCAACTATCGCGGATCTTAATGACGAACTTGTTAGTGCACGGGCCAAACTCAATTTTGTGAAAGACGAACGTAAGAAGATGTTGACAGACGGGAAACGTCTTAAAAAGCTTTATGATGTGGCGAAGACTGAGATCGCCACACTGTGTTCGTCCATTGACCCGGTTCGTTCTTGTTTGGAGAGGTTGAGGAAACACATCCTTTATCTTGATGAAATCCAGAAGCCTTCGTCGATTCTAAACCAATGTTCGGGCACTATCAATAGCCTTAAGGTTGCTTTTACCGAACTAGGTTACGAAATTCCTCAGGATCTAATCGATTGTATGGAAGAGGATGTGAAGACATATAACGTTCAGGTCAAGGCGATTCCTCCTTCTTACTTAGAACAAGATGATCTTCTTCCTCTTTCGCCTTCTGGTTCTCCGAACGAACGTAATGTGCCTAATAGTCACATGGCTCCTGATGATGTTCCCTATGAGGAACATGTAACCAATGTTGGTGACGTAGGTTCCGAACAACCAGTTTTTGAGGCGGCGAACGTACGTCCAGTTGATGTTCCAGAGGTTGCCGCTACTAATGTCGATCCAGCTAGCGTTGATGGAGTGGCTTTGGAAAATGGAGAAGTTGCGGCTGAGGCTGCCGAACGCGCCAACGCTTAGATCTTTTGTTTCATGTTTTCTATTTTGTTATGCTGACTTAAGACTATTTTGGGCAATTCTACTTTGTTTCGGGTTTTAGTACCTTTTTTTTTAAAGAAATACTTTAGCAATATTATGGTACTATGTTCTTTTGTTCGATTTGCACTTAGTAGTTTACGGATGCGCTCGTTGCTTTGGCCCTTCTTCTTTTTTTTTAAAAGCCTCGTACTTGAGCCTCTTTGTTCGCTTTCTTGCGTTACTTACTGTTTATTGGCGGACGTTTATGTGATACAATGTTCGTAATCGACATTAAGTTCTGTATGGGTTAGTTTATGTTCGGACTTGCTTGGTGTTCGACGAATCCAAACTTATCGTGACACAATTCGAGTTCGCACATTCGTTAGATCGGATATTATCCGCTGAACCGGGATTCGTAGTTGATTATAAAATTGCGTATTGTAGCCAAAACCTGGTTTTGCAGTCGTTCGTGCATTTGAGCCAAAACCTAAGTTTTGGGTCATTTGTTGAATTAATTGTTTTAACCAGGACCTGAGTTCACAGATGTTTAATGAATTATACATTTAAGCTAGAACCTGAGTTCGTAGGCGTTTATTGAATTACACATATAAGCCA
>OVBA01008222.1:0-12907 GCA_900406435.1 Lepidium aucheri
CAATTTTGTAAATATTTGAGATTTGAGACCTATTTTAGACTTTTTCATTGTAAAGAAAAAAAAAGAAAAAAAAAAGTTGATGGCAAAATCGAAATTATAGGAAAAATAAAGGTAAAATCAGAAAAAAAATGTTGCAAAAAATGGGGGTTAGTTTTTTAATTGGCCCAAGTCAATGGGTCAATTTTGCAACTACCCCATGATTTAATGATGATGTATTAATATTCCTACCAAAAAATGATGATGTATTAATTTAATATAAGAGATTGTAGAGAAACATTAAGTACGTTTTGACAAAATCTTCCTTTTAGGTGATAGGTATAATTCTTTAATTTTTTTTTCATTTAAAACCATTTTAATTATTACAGTTACTTAATTTATATTATTATACTCCTATTTCTTTTCATAATATGGAAACTCAAATTTTTATTCTTACATCTTTACTTTTTTTTAAACGTTTATTTTCCTTTTACATTTTGTTTTTATGTTTTTACTGATTAACTATCTTATAATAAACTATCTTATAATGAAAAAATATAGACTTAATATATTATGTTTAAAAAACATAAACATAATATTTCGTTTAAATAATATAAACACAATATAATGAAAATGAGTAGGTTTATATAAACTTAATATTTCGTTATATATAGCACAATTAATAATATAAATTTTAGTTAGATTGATTTTTTAAAGGAGTTTAATTTAATTTATTATCATTTATCGTTTGATTTAATATATATTTTCAAGATTTTTTTCCCTTAAAATTTATTTATAGTCTAATATGTTAAAATAATGAGTATTAATTAAATAAATTTAGAAATAAAATATATAAGTAGATAAAAATGGAATAGTTTTTTAAAATTTAATGATGGTGTATTTAATAAAAATAAGATAGACCGTAGAGAATCATTAAATACATTCTGACAAAATTTTATTTCTAGGAGATTATATATATATATATATATATATATATATATGAATGTCACACCTTGTCATATTTGAAAACCACTATGATTTAAATATATAGAAGATTTATCTAATATTCGGTTTTCGTAATTTTTGTGATTTCCATTTTATCAGAGAAAGATAAGAAAGGGATTAGTAAATTAATTATAGGTCTGAGTGTTTTTGCACTCGGATGTATAATTAGTGTTATTATATTTTGTTATCGGAGAAGAGCAAGAGCAAGAGCAAGAGGTGCTCAAACAGTTGCAACATCATCTACAGGAGAAGACATAGTGGAGAATTTGGAACTTCCTTTGATAAGTTACCAAACTATAACCCATGCAACAGATAATTTCTCAGTTTCGAACAAGCTAGGAAAGGTACATGACAATAATGGATTTTGGACGTAGTAAATTATAATATAGTATTTAACAAATTTGGTTAATGTCTGGTTTCAGGGCATGCTTAATGGTCAAGAAATCGCTGTGAAGCGATTGCAAAGGTTCAACACGTCAACCTCGTCAAACTTATTGGATTTCATATCATCAGTGGGATTGCTCGAGGGCTTTTATACCTCCATCAGGATTCAAGGTGTAGGATTATCCACCGCGACTTAAAGCCAAGTAATGTCTTGCTTGATAAAGATATGACTCCAAAGATTTCGGATTTCGGAATGGCGAGGATCTTTGGACGGGATGAGACAGAAGCTAGCACGAGGAGGGTCGTTGGAACTTAGTATAAAATCATTCTCTATAAACTTATCAATTCGTGATTTTTTTTAAAATATCCTTAAGTATTGAGTTGGATGTTCATTATGCAGCGGCTACATGTCTCCGGAATATGCTATGGATGGAATATTCTCTGTGAAATCGGACGTCTTCAGTTTTGGAGTTCTGCTTCTTGAGATTATAAGTGGAAAGAAGAATAGAGGGACATATGATTCGAGCAACCTTCTTAACCATGTAAGCTTCTCTTTTTCCTAATCAAAAATTCTAATAATAACGTTTAATGGAAAATTTGATTGTTTTGGACAGGTGTGGCAGTACTGGAACAAGGGACAAGGTTTGGATATTATCGATCCAGTAATTAAAGATTCTTCCTGGACATTCAAACCCGACCAAATATTAAAATGCATCAGTATTGGTCTGCTGTGTGTGCAAGAAGCTGCACATGACAGACCAACAATGTCATCGGTTGTTTTGCTGCTTGAAAGCGAATCAACGGAAATAACTCAGCCTAAGCAGCCAGGATACAGCGTCGGAAGGGTTGGGGCTGCTTCATCGAGTCAGCAGCAGGACGATGAAACAGCAAACCAGTTGACTGTCTCGGTCCTTAGGGCTCGTTAATTAATATTATATATACTACGAAAAGAAATAAGGCTTGTTGTAACCATTTTTCATATGGTTTCATTCATTTGGAATCGGCTTCTATATTTTTTTCTTATAGTGAGGACAATATCAAAATGGTCCAAGATTTTAGCTACAAAGGAACTTTCATTATGTAAAGTAGCACAGGTTACAACATAAACACAGACATTTCGATATAAAACCTTTATTCCCTTACTTCATTACAAACTCGAGATAGTTTACTTATTGTCACACATATACACACACATAAGTGTACATATACATGCAACCAAGTATATATGGTAGCGAATATATTAGTTTTGTCCTTCTCCGTGAGGGCCATGGCCTCCACCTCCTCCTTTGTGTCCTCCACTGTATCCTCCTCTTCCTCCTTTGTATCCGCCTCCTCCGTTGTATCCTCCTCCTCTGTTGTATCCTCCTCCTCCGTTGTATCCTCCTCCTCTGTTGTATCCTCCTCCTCTGTTGTATCCTCCTCCTCTGTTGTATCCTCCTCCTCTGTTGTATCCTCCTCCATGTCCTCCTCCTCCATTGTATCCTCCTCCGTTGTATCCTCCTCCTCCTCTGTATCCTCCTCCGTGTCCTTCAGGTTGCACAGTTTCCTCACTCTCTGGCTTCACCATGCCTGCCAAAAACAACGTATTATATAAACTTTTAAATATATGTATATTAAATCAAAACTCCTGGTTCTTTGAAAAGGTCTACAACATTAAAATAATAAATTTCTATATAAAATTCGTACAAAAATCTAAATAGTACTAGGATTTAACACCATATATAATTTAAGTATTTTGTGACTCTAGTAATAATTAATCATTGATTAACTATAGTTAGATGGAACTAGTAATTACATGATCTATAAATTTCTTACATAGCTTTCAATAATGGAAGTAACCTGAAATGTATACACTAAATTTACTTACCAGCAGCAACCACTTCAGAGACGACGAGAAGAACTGCGAAGAGACCCAACAGAATCAAAGCTTTAGAAGCCATTTTCTTTTATCCTTATATAACTCTTTCTATGTATGGAAGAACTAGTGATGATTGATGAATTAAATGTTACTCTGCATGGCCTCTATTTATAGAAGTTGAGGAGGAGGGAATGAGAAAAGTCAAAAAAAAAAAAAAAAAAAAAAAAAAAAAAAANAAAAGAGAAATGTCAAATAACTAATGTCTAAATAATACAAAAAGAATTCAATTTCTTTTTTTATCAAAAGAATTATTTTTAGGGTAAAAAACAAAAGTTAATTTGAAAACATTTATGACACTAAAAACAAAGTTTGTAAAGGAGATAAGTATTCAAGTACGTATACATGTTGTATATGTATTGGTCCTTATATGGTCCGTTTTTGGACTCATTGTTCAATAATTTATTATTATTTTTTTAATAAAAGATTGCTAAATAAATTTTGAAATTTTACCACTAGTTTTTTACTTTAGATATTAATTAGAATATTTCTATTAACTTCTCCAATTCATCATCACATGTAGATATTTATAATTCATATACTGAATTAAATTTATTAGATTGCTATGTTTTTGTTATTATTATTATTAGGACAGAAAAGTCGTCTATGGATATTCGATATCTGCCGACAGTGGGACAAAGGAAATTCTATTTTTCAGTGAAAATGAGTAAGTAAAAGCATAGAGAAGTAATATCTAGTAAGTACTAAGGACTTACTTTTTTTTGGGTCGTGAGTACTAAGGACTTACTTTAATAGGCTGCAAAATATGGCTTCTGTCATGAATACCAATAATAATGGATGCTGTTTTTAAATTGCTTGGTTATGGTTAATTCAGGCAAACTTATTATCTAAATATCTACCCAAATGACTTTATCATTAAAGCATTGGGTTCATTGATGTACATGCTCTTAGTCCCTAGAGTTAGAGAAACCTAAGGCAGAATTTTAGTAAAAGAAGTCTTTTATAATATAAATATAATATAATTTTAAAAAATTATATCGATAAACCAAAATAAACTTTTAAACGACTAAGAAATTATTTTTCTTCCTTCCATTTCAATAAAAGTTTTCACCAAATTCTGATAGTATAAATTTCTAACTAGGTTTCTTTCTATAGATATGATAGCTAAACCATTTAATCTTTCTTATGACATAGTTGATGGCAAACAAGACTCTTCTATGGTAACATTCTCATCCTCTTTTCACTTGACATTCACATGTTCTATTTGTTCATTAGAATCATAATTTACTTCCACAAAATTACTAGAGCTTTCAGGTTTTGAAAGAAACTTGGTTAGAGACTGTGCATGTGATTTTCACAAATGCATCATTTTTATTTCTTTTTGTCTTTTTTGCACTCCTGATGGATATTTTCTTAAAGACATGTTTCTAAAATTTATAAAAAACAATTATTATATAGAAGCTATCTAGAAAAATTATAAAAAATTTGAAAAACTTACAATTAGGAAGATGAAGTGAAAAATTGTATTACTTAAAAGAACAATCCAGTTAAAATCTTGTTTGTAGTTTGATAATATGTAAATCATTGTAAATCTTAAACAACTATTTATAAGTTTAGGTTTTTTCTTTTTCTTTTGTATTCTGAATTTCTTTTTCCTTTTTTTCTTATTTCATTTGGAATAACAATTCTTCTTTCCTTTTTTTAATTCTATTTTCTCTAATCTAACTAACAATTTATATTTCAGTTTTTTTAGAAATTTTCAAATCTTTAAAAAACAAACTTACAATTTCTTATTTAGATTTTTTAAACATACACACAAGATATTTTTACAATTAAATTTTGACATAATTTTAAAAATGCCCTTTTTAATATGCCTTTTTTCAAAACTTACTCTTTTCTTTCGAAGCTAGGAGAGAAAAATAAGCATAAAGAGACACTTTTTGAAAATGAGTATATCAAAAAGGGCATTAATATTTTTAAAATTCCTCTTAAATTTTTTTGAAAAAATTTCTATTATTCACCATCAAAATTTGAATCCTGGCAATGCAACTAAATTAAAAGATCTTAACCATTTTGCTATTTTAGAATTTTGGTATAAGAAAACCACAAAAAATTATATATTTTGGGGGCCTAGATAAATGCTTTTTTTTGTTAATAGGCACGTCACTACTTAACGTACAAAGTAATTGAGTGGTAGTCATGTAGTTACCATTCTTGTTACATTTTTTGGTAGCTCAAGTATTTTTGTGGCTACTACAGTAATAAAAAATAGTCAAAAATCTATATATATATATATATATACCAAAATATTTTAATATACTTGATTAACTATGGTTACTATATATTTCGATGCAACCTTCTACATGTTTTTTTCTAAATTACTAGAATTTTTTTGACAAAGGCTTTAATTACTAGAAATTGTTATTGACAGAAATTTAATTACTAGAAATTGGTAACTTAAGTATTTTGTGGCTACTACAGTATTAATAGTTTGTTATAATTTTTTCAATCAATACTTAGAAATAGTTATATTAAGATTTCAGTCGAATAGTCAACTAGTTTTTAAGGATATAATAGAATTTTAACTTTTTTTTAATTTACGTGAAAAATATTAGGATGACTATTATTACGAAAAAAGAAAAAAAAAAATATATATATATATATATAGATATATATATATATATGAGTTGAGGAAACACTATAGTAGGTTTATGGATTTGTTGGCCAACAATTAACTACAAGAAGGCTAAATTCGACGACATTTCCGACCGGTTAATAGATATATATATATATATATATTTATATGTATATGAACAAGTATATATATAGATATATATATATATATATAATTGTATAAATATGTTTTCATGTTATATATGTACATATATATATATATATATTTATTTATTGAATTTCTATGGTGTAAATTTAATTGTGTTATAAATTTTTAGGGACATATCTTATGACGGTTTCTAGCGATCTTGATCTAGGTCACAGGAGAATGATTCTGATTGGACTCCGAGTCCATTTCGTACTCCACCACATGTGCCAGAGACACAACTTGAGAACACGAAGGTGCAGGAGGTGGTGGAGAGAGTGGAGCAGAGGACGAAAAAGCTCCAAACACAGATGAGTCAGGATGGAGCCGGGATTTCTACTCCGCTATCTCGGGATGATATAACCCAAATCGTCATTGAGGTATTGTTTTAATATTATTATATAATTTCTTATATCTTTTAATATTTGATTTCAAATGTTTATGTATTTTTAAAATTTTGTAGGAAACTCCATGCAATAAAAGACAATGATTAGATCTCCGTAAGCTTATTACCGCAGATGGGTTATCTGCGAGTGTTGACCTCAATCAGGAATTTAGTCTCACTCAGCGGGAGCGACAAGAGCTGGTTGAGCTGAGGGAGAACCAAGCTACCATTACGCAGCAACTGCGCGAGAGCATGAAAGGCAAGCAAGGGCTGATGCACAGATTGCCCACCTAACGCGGCTTTTCGACACTCAGAATTTGCCAGATGACAGCGAGACTCAAAACTCGAGCTTTTAGTTTACACCGAACTATGTTTTTGTATAATTTTAAATATTATAAAATTTATATTTATTATAAATTTTAAAAAATTTAAAATAAATTTTTTAATTTTAATATTAATTTTATTATTAAATATAATCAATTATATTCTAAAAATTAATTAGATTAAATAGACAAATATCGTCAGAGTTTCTGTAGGAAACAGGACCGACAATTTCCGTTGGATAAAAAGGCCGACGAACACCAATGGAAAAAAACCGATCACAACCGACGAAATAATTCGACGACAACTGACCGAAAGAAGATGACAGAAACCGACGACTATTATGGTTCCGACAGAATTCGAGGGAAACATATCCGACCATCCCCAACGAACATCTCCGACGGCAATTGATGGGTTTGGATCCATGGTAATGGACGGACACCGACATGTTCAATCGACGAAAACCAACGGCTCCACTTCTAATAGAAATCAACGTTAGTTTAACTGATGACAACTGACAGAATTTTTATTTTCGACAAAGCTAACAGGACAAACAATTTCCATCAAATACCGTCAGTTTGACCTTTATATCGATAGAATCCGATGGGTTTGGCCATCGGTTTTGAACTTGTTTTCTTATAGTATTTATACATGTTGAAGAAATCTATATTTCATGTATTATGGTCGAATTAGAATCAGAAATATTAATTGATATGAAATCTGTTTATGTTTAGTTTGAATACAATTTAATTTCATCGCTAAATTAATGAATTTAAAAACATTTTTCTATGTCATACCATTAGTTAGACTCTATCCATGTTTTAGTAGTTGAAGTTTTAGAATTTTTATACCTATTAAAAAAATTAATTATATTTTAACCTCATTTATTACTTGAAAAATAAAATAGCTAATAAGAGAGAATAAATAATTGAAAGAAAAAAAGAATTTTCAAATCAAATATGTATTCGAAACTCAAAAGATCAGTTTTTAAAAAACAATTTTTTTCTTTGAACATCAACTATAAATAAACGGAAGGAGTATTAAATATATTTATATAACTATTTTTAAGTATTGATTAAAAAATTATAATAAACGGTTATTGATGTTCTGTGAAAGAAAATTGTTTTTAAAAGATAATAAATGTTTTTAATATCCAATATTTATTTGAATGAAGGTTTTTTGGCCTCATTGATTTTTTCGTTTTCTTTTTTTTATCCTATATATATATATATATTAATAATTAATAAAATTAATGTGTTCTTAAAGAATATATATTTGAAAATTCTAGAACATTAATAATTAGAAATATAGTGATTATGATATAGTAAACAATATTTTCAAAATTATATACAAAATAAGTTTTTTTGTCAAAATTGAGCCACAACTGTCCAATCCATTAACCAAGTTCCTGCATAATGCAGATGATGAGATTCAATTCCGAAATGTATAAGTGCATATGTTTTTAATAAATCTTCCACCTGCCACTAGACTAAAGACTACTTGCATACAAAATAAGATATTTTAATATTCTAGTCCTTGTCTTTAACAAGCTCTCAGTTATCTACTTATAGTTTTAGAGAATTTGTGTGCTTGGGAATCCCTGATGATTAAATAAACCAAGGATTTAGATATATATTAGGTGAGTACCCACGCTACGCCGAGGGATTATATTATCTAAGTTATTTTGTAAGATGGATGAAACCGTTACAATATGAATAATGTTTAAGTCTAATGATTTAAAAAAAAATTGAATGTGAGACTTTACTTTCAGTCATTTCAAATTAATATATTATATATAAATTGAGCAAAAAAAGATTTGGGACTTGCAAATAGTTTAAAAATATCCAAAAGATTGCATTTGTCACCTTAATATCCTCCAAATGGTTCTGAATTTTTTTGTGTATCCACAAAATTTTTGGTGCAGTGACTTGTTTCTAAAAAGTTTTGGATACACTACTTTTTTGTGTACCTTCTCTAATTTCCACATCTAAGATCAAGTTATAGTATATGTTTTAAAAATTTTATGAAAAGAAGATCAAGTCATTGAGAATCAGTTATCCAAGATTAAATTGGCCTTGATTTGCAGAATTAGTATTTTACCTCAAGCTGCTCAAGACCACCATAAATGTAAAAATATTGATTAAATGTCACTTTTTTATGTATTTGATCCTTAAGCTCTAGTCCATTCTTCTCAACTCCTAAAACAGTCTGAGTTATTATTTTCTCCTTTAATTTCTCACATATCCAAGTCTTGCATTCCTTTAAGAGTTACTGTTTATTTTGTCCGCATAACATAAATATGGGTTTGAGAAGTATGTTTAATTATGTCTTATTAGTCATACATAACCTGCCACGTAGAGACACATGATTAGTAAGTGAACTGATTCGTATTACATAATCATTCTTTTAGCAATCATAAAACAACTCACTTACTCTTACTACATACAGATTTTCCCATTATACACCAAATATTGAACATAAACCCCATAGATGAAATAGATTAAAAAAAGGTAGAAAATGGAGAAAGTAAGTAAGAAAAACACGAGATTTTTTCTAGGAGATCTTCCATCGAAAACTAATAAAATGGTTTTTGAATTAAAAAATAATATGAGAAGAGAAAGAAAAACCAAGCAGATTTCATATAGAGATGACGATCCTCAAAGCAATCCCTGACATTGCCTTTTCAAAGTCTTCAAATATTGTTGTAATCATCATCTGTTGCATCTTCTCCCTTAGAGCTCTCGAGTTTCCTCTATTTTCCCTGAAACTGAAGTGTGACTGTCAAGCAAAGCAAATCGGAGTCCAACACAAAAATTCTATTAAGTTGTATTAGCCTCTCCCTATCTTCCATCGCTCCGCCGTTATTGCCGTTGAACTCTCCATCATCTCCGATAACAATGGGTATTATATCTAGTGTATCATAATTTGCCATTGAGCTAAGAGAATGAAAGGTCTTTCATCATTTCTGTTTATGCCAAGCTATTGGTATTAGCAAAAGTAATTAAACAATAGAGACAAGGAAAGGTCTTTCATATATTTATTTTTATTAAACGTGTTATGTTTTCTTTGATGATGTGTTTAAATGTTAAGAGTTGATTGGATATTTGATTAAAGAGTATTGCTGATGTGTGTAATTGGACTCTTTTAATTGGATGAGAGAGTTTTTTAAGCACTGATGTGGCACTCTAAAAAATAATGATGTGTCGGATGCTGGAGAGACATCCTCTCTTTTATATATAGAATTTAAAACTATACAAAATATTTAATAATTTGATTGATAAGACCTACTCTGTGACTCAAACTCATTTCTGTATTAACTATCATATTACAATGTAATGACTATATAGTCGAACTTTAAGACATTTGTAAAATAAATAAAAACCACACTAAACTAGTGATGACATAATAAAATAAAAGTATTTACATGACTATGGAGAGCGGCAAGGAGAGAGAGTTTCGAGCCCCGACTATTGGTCAAGATACGATGATGGAGGAAGTTATTAGGCAACCTCCACTTAAGGATCCACCGGATAAGCAAATGAGTTGGGCTGCAAAGGTTCAAGGGAGTTTTGGATGGGGAATGGTGAATCCAAGGGAGGTGTTGTCGGTGGATTATGTTAATGAGAGAGTCACGTTGTCTTATCCGAATAGTGAGAATGGCGAGGCAGTTGTTGTGATACCGCCTGATGTGATGACGGTAATGGAGGGTTTATGGAAACATTGCATAGTGGTGAAAGTGTTAGGGCGGTCAGTAACGTTGCCGGTTATGAATCGCAAGTTGCAAGATCTATGGAAGCCAAAAGGGGGGTATGAATGTTGTAGACTTACCATGACAATTCTTTTTGGTGCGTTTTGAGGTGGAAGAGGAGTATCTTAATGCTCTAACGGGTGGTCCTTGGAGAGCTTTTTGAAGCTATTTGATGATACAGAATTGGTCTAAAGACTTTAACCCAAGGTGTGATGAAATAACTAGGACTGCGGTTTGGATCAGGCTACTGGATATTCCAGTGACAATGTATCATGAAGCTCTGATTCTAAATATAGCTGAAGGTGTTGGGAAACCCTTGCGTGTAGATCTTACAACTCTCTCCGTTGAGCGTGGGAAATACGCTAGGGTTTGTATTAAAGCAAATCTCAGAATGCCGTTGAAGGTTTTGATTGTGGTTAATGGTGAATGTTTCTTTATTGATTATGAGGGATTAGCAACAATATGTTCAGGTTGTGGAATGTATGGACACTTAATTCATACTTGTCCACATCGAGTAATGGAGAATCCTACTAAATCGGCAACAGGTGGTGTAGGGGAGAAAGTCGCTGATAAATGGGTGAAGGAAAGTGTGGTGGATAGTGAAGGTTTTACAACGGTTAGGAGTGGCAGGAGACAACCAAAAAAGATGACCGCGGTGGACGGGAAAACATTCAATACCATAAGAGAGAATTCGGGAAAGAATGTGACTAGAGGATCCACCTAGAAAGATAAGGAAAGAATTCCAATAACTAGACCACAAATTCTCGGGGAAAATAACTCCAATATTCCGCTAATGAAGGATTTGAATAAAGTTATATCCTCAAATAAATTTAGTACGCTTCAATTAAATGTTGATGAGGATACGCAGGAACGTAATGAAGTGAGGGAGGAGAAGGATAAGGAAAATTCGAATGGGCCAATTCAGAAGTCTGCTAGCTTCCTAAACTCTAGCAATGGGCCTATGGTGAAGGTTCAGAACTTTTTTAGAGATGCACTCAGAGAGAAGAATTTAAATGGGCCAGGATTGACCCATAAGTTTAAAGCCTCAAAGAAAAAACCCAAGACAATGACTAATAGACATTCATGTGGATTGGTTTTTTGTTCTGCTAGAGAAGAAATCGAACTCTCTTCGACTGGGAAGTATCTACGTATGGAGAAAATAACAGCTGGGAGGGTTCAGGATTTTGGAAATTATTCAAAAGAGCTAATGGACTTGGAAGGTGTCGTTAGTTCTAAAGGGAGAACAAGTCAAGTGGGAGTTTCGAATGTGATGGTTCCATTGATAAGTATGGGTAATTCGTTGAATATTGAGGATAATGTGGAGCCAGGGTCAGATGGTGAGGGTTATGTTCAGACCTGATGGTTCACCCCGGTGATTCGTTTTTCTCTTTTCATAATCATGATAATGATGAATCTCATGTTTTAGAATTACCGGGAGGCTAACAAACCCACTTTTAGACGTTCTATAAGGTATATGCTGAAACGTTTTCCTACTGATATGCTTGCTATTTTCGAGAATCATGCGGGAGGTGATGCTGCGAGGCGTATTTGTCAGTGGACTAGGTTTTGATAACTCTTTTAGAATGGATGTAGAAGGACATCGTGGGGGTATTTGGTTGCTTTGGAAGAATGAAATTGGTACGGTTACAGTTTGAGTTCGAATGAACAATTTATTCATGCGAAGCTCACTTCTGGTGATGAGAGTGTACATGTGATAGCTGTATATGCGGCGCCATCTAGTTCACGAAGAGCTGGTTTATGGCAATTGTTGAATGATGAAATCGCTCTTGTTGATGGACCTTTACTTATTGGTGGAGACTTCAACACTATAGTGAGAGTGGATGAGAGAAGTGGTGGTAACGGTCAGCTCTCATTGGACTCGGTCGAATTTGGAAATTGGATTAATAGGAACTCTCTTATTGATATGGGATTCCAAGGTTCAAGGTTTACTTGGTCTCGTGGTAGAAACACAAATTTGTTTATTACGAAACGGTTGGATCAATTTCTTTGTTGTGCTAATGCATGACTTAAGTGGCAAGAAGCTTCTGTGCGTCATTTACCTATGCTCTCATCGGATCATAATCCGTTGTATCTACAGCTGGTGCCGGACAGAACTTGTGATCCGTCGTGACGTCCTTTCCGCTTCGAGGCTGCATGGATTCAGCATCACGATTTTAAGGACCTGATCCAGCACTCATGGAACTCAAATATTTCTACGCCTCAAGCTTTGGTTAATCTTCAATCTGCTTTACGTAGGTGGAATAGAGATGTGTTTGGGGATGTTAAGAAGATGAAGGAACATCTACTTACCGAATTGCAACTCGTTCGAGATAGAATCATTGCCTCTCCGTCAGATGCTTTATTTGAGGAAGAGTTTAACTTAACTCAGGCTTT
>OVBA01008223.1:0-12903 GCA_900406435.1 Lepidium aucheri
ATATATATATATATATATAATTAAGTAATTAATAAATTTATACATACAAATTCAACCATAAAATAAATAAATAAAGACAAACAAATATTACCTAACCTGTGCATAGCACGGGATATCATTTAGTACAAATAATAAAATGATATGCTCCAAATAGTTTTATTTTGAACTCCAATTATTTTTGTTAAGCTATAGAGAAACATAAAGCACAAAGGTTCAACATTTAAAATTTTCATTTCAATAATCATCGTCTATCTTGGTGGTCCATTACTTTTGCAAATAGATCAGAGTTCAAAAATAATTGGAGTTTTGAATACATAGTACAATTTGTTATCAATTAAACCAAAAAATTATAACACAACAGGATCAATAAATCAAACACAAATTGAGTTTGATAATTTAAAACAACCCTCAATGGTGAGTTTTTCTTAAGATTTTAAAATATTAGAAAAAATAAAAGTAGGAGAGAACAAATTGGGGTTCTTATTTAAGAACTTTAAGAAACTCTAAGATGGGGTTCTATTAGACAAATATATGTTTGTGAAGACAATTGCATGATCTTATGGAGAGAAAATTCTAATCAGATGTCTTGTCGGTTTTGTTGTAAACCTCAATTCCATGATACTGGTAGGAGGACACATGTCTCATACAAAAGGATGTTGTATTTGTCATGAGAAGATAAACTTAAAAGGTTATATCAATTAGAATGCACAGAAGGACCAATGCGATGACATGCAAAAAATAATTCAGCTCGTGAGATAATCCCCTTTCAGACGCAAAGGCATGTAAACATTTCCATATTAATTACTAATTAAATATTTACTTCATAATTTTGACTTTTAAACCTTTTCAGTTTGATGTTAGAATATATTTAAAAGAAATTTTGTAACTCTAATCTTAATTTGAGTGTTTAGTTTGTGTTTCTCGAACATGTAAAACATTTTCACAATCAAAATCAATGTCTAAATCTGCATATTTAAAATACAAAAGATTACCACTAATAACCTGATTCTTTTTATTATTAAGTATGTTATAAAAAAATTATGGTGTTGAAGTTGAGAAGGTATCACTATTTGAAATTACTATATCACAAAAATTAGAGTTTTATTTATGTTAGCTTGTGGTTTAGCTTGCGAGTCTGTAAAGTCTGATCCGTTAAATTTCACAAACCGCAATAGGTCCAGTCCACCAAACTGCTCCATTACAAAATAGGTGGGGTTAAAACCCCCAGATTTAAGTCTTAATTGAAAGCTCTTTTAATAACTTATATATAATGTGTTACATTTTATTTATTGTCGTAAATGTGTTATGCATGCTAATGTGTGTGCAAAGAGAGAAAGTTATGTTTTATCATCAATTATTTTATATGTTTCACTACAGAATTAAGTGCAACGCTAAAACATTTGATTAGAAAGAAAAAAAGAGTTTTGTTCCTATATAGAATAAAATATGTAAACTACCAAAATTTTAACATCAATATATACATGTAATAATGAATATTCACATCATATATGTCAAGGCTTGAGGAACACCACGAAAGTTTAAATATCACTGAGAAGTTATATGTAACTTCTCATGTGATCACTATCAATGAGAACGATGTAATGACTGAAGATAGATTTGTGATTGAATATGATTATCTAGTGATTGCTACAAGTCACAATGACAAGTTCCCTGAAATCAGAGAAGAAAAGCTCTCACATTTTAAAGCAGGTAATGTTCTTAATCCTTCATGTAATTTTTGTTATTTTCTTTAGTATTGTGACTGATTGTATTGAGAATTTGAGATTATTGTGAGTGAAGATAGTTGGTTAGTCTTTTGTAGATTAGAAGACAAGGCTTCTCTCGTGGTTGATATTTACATCATTAAACCAACTCATCATGCCTTCAATGTCGCCGGTTTAACCGGCATGCCTAATTTTGACTGGTGTGGATCTATTAGAGAAGGGTTTATTCTGGTTATCATTTGGTTATAGTTTAGTTAATATCTTTGTAGATTCTTTAAGCATATACGCTTCGTGTTGTTAGTATGTTCCTAATTTGTAGCTAAATCCTATTCTTTAACATAGTATATGCACTCTTTGTATTTAAAATACGTTCGCCATTGGCTTTGAGCAATACAGAAAATATTCAGTCTCTATTTTCTTTATATGGTATCAGAGTCTGAATAATAGCAAATCATGTTGATCCCCTTGTTGCTGATGAATTAAAGAGAACTATCTCTCCTTACGATCTCACTTGGGCTGACAACCCTGGAGTCGTGATCTCTCATCCACTTCTCAAAGACATCAATTATGATGAATGAGCAAGTGGACTGAAAACGGCATTAATGTCTTGGAAAAAGTTTGGTTTCCTCGACGGTACTATTGAAAAACCTGTAAAAAAACCTGCATACTTTGAGGCTTGGAAAATAATTCAGGCGCTTCTCATCTCCTGGATTCAAATAACAATTGAGCCAACTCTTCGTTCCATTATTTCTCACCGAGAAGTGGCACAAGACCTCTAGCTTTACCTGAAACGGCGCTTTTATGTCTTCAGTGAATTGAAGCTTCAACATTTGAAATCTGAATTGGCTCTCTACAAGCAAAGAGGTTTGGCAATTGAGTCATATTACGGAAAACTAAATCACATATGGGATTCTCTTAACATTTAATGACCTTTGCAAAGGTGTTCTTGTGAAAGTGTGAGTGTGATCTCACAACAATACAGGAGAAAGATCATGAAGAAGATAGAGTGCATCAATTTATGTTTGGACTGGATGAACACCTCTTCAATCGTTGGAGGAAGTGTACAATATAGTTAAGCATGAAGAAGATCTTGGTATTGGCAACAGCGATGCCAAACCTGAAGTAATGGCTTTTGGGACACAATCAAAGCCCCATAAACCACGACCTAAAATGAAAGACACTGCAATGGTATGTTCTCACTATAACCGCACTACATATACTACAGATTGTTGTTTTGCAGTAATCGGATATCCTAAATGGTGGGAAGATCGTCCAAAGGGACGAACACTATCTGGGAGAGGTCAAGGAGCTGTGGGTTGTGGTCGTGGTCAAACACAATACGCAAACTGCGTGTATGTTCCTCATGATGATGCACAGGCATAACATGCAAATTATGTTATTACTGATAAAGACAAGGATGGTGTGAATTTATCTGATGATCAATGGCAAAAATTGAAGGCACTTCTCAACTTGGGCAAAGAGCCATCAACCTCCAACAAAAGATTATCAGGTAATGTCTCTCATCCATCCTGGATTTATGATACTAGAGCATCACATCATCTCACAGGAAAATTCGAAAGGTTGTCAGATGTGTGTGATATGCCTCTTGTCTTGTTTATAATGGCTGATGGCAGAGAAAGAGTTTCGGTCAAAGCTGGTTTAGTTTGTAGAGGACCAAATTTGACTTTGAAATCAGTATACTATGTTAATGGGTTGAAATCTGAATTGATATTGGTCACTCAGTTAATGGATGAAAACAACTCTGTTTTTAGTTAGCTAATGAATATCTTGTGATACAGGATCACAGTACAAGGATGGTGACTGAAGCCGGTAAAAGAATTGGAGGTACGTTTCACTATAGATGTATGGAAACAACGGCAACTGTTATGATGAAACAAGAATCTGACTTTCAGTTATCGAATCATTGTTTAGGCCATCCGTCATCTAAAGTACTTAGTTTGCTTCCTAATGTATCAGTTTCAGTTTTATTGAGTAATGCGTGTGATGTTTGTCTCCACGCAAAACAGACAAGAGATTATTTTCCGGCAAGCAATAATATAAGTTTTGAAATTTTCGATTTGATACATGTTGATGTTTGGGGACCATATTGAACTCTATCAAACTGTGGTGCTAGATATTTCTTAACAATAGTGGATGATTATACACAATGTGTATGGGTCTATCTCCTAACTGATAAATCTCAAGCACCATTACAACTGAAAAACTTCTTGGCAATGATAGAAAATCAGCTCAAAAATCTAATAAAGACCATTCGCAGTGATAATGGAACCGAGTTCTTAGTGTTAACAACATATCTTGCTAAACTTGGAATCAGACACGAAAGGTCATGTGTCAGGTCACCACAGTAGAATGGAAGGGTTGAGAGGAAGCATCGTCACATATTGAATATGGCAAGAGCATTGATGTTTCAAGCTAACCTTCCAATTTCATTTTGGGGAGAATGTGTGCTTGCTACTTGTACTTGATTAATAACCAAGTCTTGTAATCGACAATCAAACACCTTAAGAGATACTCTATAAGAAACTGCCCACATACAGTCATGTAAAGGTCTTGGGATACTTGGCATATGCTCATAATCAACAGAGAGGAGGTGATAAATTTGCAAAAGGAAGTCGTCGTTATGTGTTTATGGGTTACCCATACAATAAGAAGGGGTGGTAGCTGTATGACTTGGTTAAGGAAGAGTTCTTTGTCTTAAGAGATGTAGTCTTTGTGGAACAACGTACCCTTTTGCTGACAAAATTGAGAAAATGAGAGACGGTGGTGTTCTCTGGGAACCAATTTCTGAGCAATTGAACTATGAAGAATTTGATGTTGGCTTAAGGCCCAATATTGGGTAGCCCAATTTGCTAGTAATACCAACCCAACAAGTTGAACCCGATTTTGATACTGGCCCACTTAATCAAGTGCTAGCCTCTTCTTCCTCTATTGATTATCGTGTTCTAGATAATGCGACAGAATCATCACCGCTAGAGCTTATTCCGAGTATGACAACAACAACTGATGGGACACACTAAACGCAGCAACTTGGGAAAGGACAGAGACAAAAAATTTATCTGTTATGCTCAAAATTTTGTTGTGGACTATCGTAAACATCACATGAATTTGGTTGATATCGTTCAATAAAATTTAGGGGAAATTATCTACCCAATCAACGAAGACTCATCGATATTCTCAGAAACACACATGGCCTTTGTTACTGCTCTGATTGAAACTAAGGAACCAAATCGTTAAGAGACGCGATGAATGATCAGAGATGGAGGAAATCGATGCTACATCGTACCTCAATGCTTCCGACTTCGCCGGTGATTTCGATGAGATCACTAAAGTAGACAAGTGAATGTCTATGACGAGACTTGTAGTCTATAGTTTGTTATAAGAAAATTTTAATGTTTTAGTCACAATATTTTGAAATAAATTAATATAAAATATTCTCTGCTTTAATTACAGTTTTTTGTAATAAATTAATATAAAATATTCTATGTTTTTCTATAAACATAAGTTTTTATATTTTACTAACACTTTCAGAAATGGATGAAGGAACAAAACGAATGATATCAAACAAAAAGGAAAAAGAGATATGTATACCAGAAAGTGGAATAACACACACTATTCTAAAGCATCAGAGATTTTTCTCTGATCTAAAATTGGCAAAGATTATTATTATTACAATATCAGGTCCTATAGATCTGATTGAAGGTAGTGGAAGGCCTAACTTTATGTTGCTTAATGGAACAAAATTTTCCATCAATAATGCCTTCTTTTCTCTGAATTCCAAGAGGAAATTACTGAGTTTTAAAGACATATACCTTCGAGGATATGATACTCAGTCATCGACAGAGAATGGAGAGAAGTTTATGTATATAACTTCTAATAAGTCTGAAAAAACTTATACTGGAAAAGATCTCAGAACTTCCCTCTCGTTTGCATCATACTTTAATAGATGTAGTTGAATCTCATCTTGTGATCAAAAGAAATCTTGAGATTTCACATTGTGGCATGAACGGCTTGGACATCCAGGCACCACAATGTTACAAAAAATAATAGAGAGCTCACATGGTCATTCATTGAAACCCAATGAGATATGTTTGGAAAATAAAATGACATATGTTGCATGTTCTCTGTGAAACCTGATCATGAGGCCATCACCAACCAAAATAGATATTGAATCACCAAAGTTCCTTGAACGTATTCAAGGTGATATATGTGGACCTATACATCCACCTTGTGGACCATTCCACTAATATGTGGTTCTGGTGGATGCATCGAGTAAATGGTCACATATTTTTCTACTATCATCTCGAGATATGGCATTTACGAGATTTCTTACTCAGATAATCAATCTAAGAACTCAATTCTTTAATTACCACATTAAAAGAGTTAGACAAGACAATGCTGGTAAATTCACATCCCAAGCCTTCAGTGATTGTTGTATGGTAACAGGGATAGAAGTTGAACATTCTGTAGCACATGTTTATACAAAAAAATGGTTTGGCTAACTCATTAAATAAGTGTCTGCAATAGATTTCACAACCATTGATCATGTGATCAAAACTTCTAACCTCTGCATCGGGGCATGCTATTTTGCATGCAGAAGTACTCATTCGGATAAGGCCAAGTGCACATCATAAATATTCCCCATTACAGTTAGCTTTGGGTCGTGAACCAAATGTTTTCTATCTAAGAATCGTTGGTTGTGCAGTATATGTGCCTATTGAAGCTCCACAATATACAAAGATGGGAACGCAAAGGAGGTTAGGAATATATGTTGGTTATGATTCTCCCATAACTATACGGTACCTAGAACCACTAACTAGTGACATGTTTACGACACGTTTTTCTGACTGTCACTTTGATGAAAAAGTATACCCGGTTCTAAGGGGAGACAATAACCATGTAGGAAAGGGTATTGAATGGTATGTACCATCATTTTTACTTCTTGACCCTCCTACAAAATACTCTGAACTAGAAGCTAGATGAATTATGCATTTACAAAATATTACAAATAAGGTTTGCAATTCATTTACAGATACTAAGATAGTGATTAAGTCACGTATCCATGCTGCAAAATGTTCCTGCTAGAATTGAAATATCACAAGAACATGGAATAAAGAACATGGAATAGAAGATGATACACAAGCGTCTAAACCCCGCTTGAAGCAAGGTAGGCATGTGGGTTCTAAGGATAAAAATCCTAGAAAAAGGAAAGAAGCTGAAAAGCATAGTATACCCAAAATAGCACAATGTGTTTTGGAAGAAATGAATAAAGGGTCTGATACGACATTGAGCATCAAAAACCAGAAAAAAATCATGAGATTCTATCAACCATATCCATAGTGGAAAGATATGGAATCAAAATAAAATAGTTGATGATGCTTTCTCATATCTTGTGGCAATAGATATTGATGAAGAAAACGATGATCCATATGCAACTTCTGTGTTAGACTGTCAAAGGAGACATGACTAGATCAAATGGAAAGATGCAGTACAAATTGAGCTTGATTTGCTTAACAAAAGAAATGTATTCGGACCTATGCAAGTCCCACCTAAAGAGGTGAGAACGGTCGGATACAAATAGGTTTTCGTTACAAAATGAAATGAGAAAAATGAAATCATAAGATACAAAGCTCGGCTTGTAGCTTAAGGTTTTTCTCAACGACCAGGGATTGATTATGAGGAAACATATTCTCCTTTTATGGATGCTATTACATTCAGATTTCTGATGTGTTTAGCTGCCAATGAAAATCTTGAGATGCCACTCATGGATGTCGTAACAACATATTTATATGGCTCATTAGATACAGATATCTACATGAGAATTCTAAAAGGATTCAAAATACCAGAGGCATTGATATCTGAAGCCAAAGAGTTATATGCAATAAGGTTGCAAAGATCATTATATGGGCTGAAGAAATCTTGACGAATGTGGTATAATCGTCTCAGTGAGCATTTAATAAAAGGATATGAAAATAATCCCATCTGCCCATGCGTTTTCATTAAGAAAACAGAAACCAGATGTGTGATAATTGTGATATATGTGTTGACGATCTAAATATGATTGGAACTCAAGATGAGATACAAAAGGCAGCAAAATATTTGAAAGGAGAATTCGAGATGAAAGATCTTAGATAGACAAAGTATTGTCTTAGCCTACAAATAGAGCATTCCGAAAGGGGAATATTTGTACATCAATCCACATACACTAAGAGAGTACTAAAACGGGTTAAGATTGACAATGCAACACCTATAAGTACTCTATTGGTTGTTAGGTCTCTAAACATTAAAAATGACCCTTTCTATTAGCTAAGGATACTGAAGAGATACTTAGTCTTGAAATATTATATCTAAGTGCTATTATAGCACTTATGTATCTTGCAAATTGTACAAAACCTGATATATCATTTGCAGTTAACCTTTCGGCCAGGTTCAGTTCATCCCCTACGCGAAGACATTGGAATGGAAACAAGCATGTTTTTCCGTTATCTCCAAGGAACTACTGATTTAGGGTTATTTTATTCTAAAAATTCAAATGGCAAAATAATTAGTTTTGTAGATGCAAAATATTTATCAGATCCACATAGAGGTCCATCACAAACAGGGTATGTGCTTACCATTGGAGGGACTGCTATATCATGGTGTTCTCAAAAGCAGACACTTGTAGCCATGTCTTCGATCATGCTGAAATTATTGCGCTCCATGAATCGGGTAGAGAATGTGTGTGTCTGAGATCAATAAGTCAGCACATTCGATTCAGTAGTAGAATTCAAGTCAATATGGAGCCAACCATAGTGTATAAAGACAATGATGCATGTGTTGCACAAATGAGAGAAGGATATATCAAAAGTGATAGAACCAAGCACATTCATCTAAAGTTCTTCTCTTACACCCAAGAGCTCGAGAAGAATAAAGACACTGAAGTGAGCTAATCCAGTCGACTGATAATGCTGCAGATCTCTATACAAATTCATTACCCACCACCTCATTCAGAAAGCATGTCAACAACATTGGAATGTGACATCAACAAGATATATAAATATATGATCTTTAACGTTCCAGGAGGAGCTTGCGTCGTTGCACTCTTTTTTCCTTTCTATGGTTTTTTCCACTAAGTAACCCTAGAAATTTTTTTAACAAAGCAACAAAAGATAAAAACTTAATACAAGACATAGTAGTTGATATTGATGTTCAAAGAGGAGTGTTATGACTCATCACATATTGTCATTAACATGACACGAGATAGATGACTTTACCATTTGTTGTATGAGTCATTAATATGTATTAGTGTTAGATTGATTTGGACTCCATCATAAACTACTATATATAGGCCGTTATGTAATAGTTATAATTCATACCAAAATCTACAAACAAAAGTTTATTTCTAACATCTCTTTAGAATAATTTCTCTAGAATTCTAGAAATGTTACCGGTCTAATCAGGTTATTATTATACCGATAAAGTTTTTATTATCTTCAATTTTATTATAGCATCTGATTTTTCCTACTAAAATACATGCAATTGTTTTTTACTTGTTTTCTTCTAGGCATGCGTTTGTAGAGCTCTGTTGGCGTGGCGTTTCAAACAGCCATTCACACTATAAAAGATTGTTGAGTCACAGCTTTCCACGTCTTTCCATTCAAAGTTGTAATGCTCAACATTGGAGTGATTGAGTTTGATATTTTTTTTGTTTTTAATAAGATGATGGATTTTGTTCCAGAATATGCGATACTCTTTTATCCTTTTAGTTTCTGTGGTCAGAAGTACAAGATGTAATCTCTTTAAAACACATATTCTATTATTGAATAAAAAATTTTCGATTCCGTAAAGATATCGTTTTCAGTAATATTTTATTTTTCTTTTTAGTTTTTCTAATTATAATAACTTTTTTTGAAAATTTATTTTATTTTATTTCACTTTTTTCCAATAATAACAACACATTCATATATGTTTAGATATACCATATGTAATGCTTTGACATCTTTGACATTTACCTTTAATATATGTTTAGATATATCCATAATTTTTTGCGGGTTCTGATATCCTTTAAACTTAAACCCATTTTAATATCCATAGTTGTAATCAAGAAGCATTGAACATGAGACATATTTGATTAAGAAAAACTAACAATTGCAATGACATTTAATGTACACATTGAACAACTGAAAACTTCCTCATGATTTCAAAGTAACCAAATAACAAAGACAGAAAGTAAGACATGCTTGAATATAGATTTAACCTAAATCTTCACTAGATTGATGAAATCTTCATGATCGAAAGTACGAATTAAGATTCTGAATTTATAAAGTTTAGCAATATGAAAATGATACTTTCTTGCAACATCAAATACTTAAGGAAATCTTAATATGGATAATATAACAAAGCTTGCTTTTACATACCATACAGTGAGTAAGACTAGAATGCTTTTTTCGACGTAGATACGTACGTCTTCCTTTATTTAGAAGCATAATCAGTATCTCCCATAATAAGTGTGACATCATCAAAATGAAAGTCTTGCTTTCTTACAACATTAAATACGTATATATTACCAAGCTTCGTCTTACATATCAAACGATATTAATACTAAAATACTACTGTCGACATATATATTTTGTCTTCCTTTATTTAGGTTGTAATATTGGATACTTATTTAGCATCATTTAGTAATTATTTCTCCAAGAGAGCGTCTTTCATAGTCTTGAGAGAATCCTATACTTCATTACATAGCTTGTGAGCGTCAATAATCATTGGATCAACAGCCACAGATATTATCATCTTGTTTGCACAGCTCACGTAATGTATCGCTAATGCCGACCAATCAGGAGACATTAATGTCAGAATGAATGGAAGAAGCGAGATCTAATAGTATTATAAAGTCTTGTCAATAACAAAACAAGTACCTGAGCAAGTCCATAAATGCTTGGAGCAATGTAGGCAATTGGATGGCCATGGAAACTAATTTCTTCGGTCGGGCCAGAAACATTTGAAATGCACAACGTTGTGTTCAACATGATTTTACGCTCCAACCAAACCAAAGCCTTTGTAAAGAGAAAAAAGAAAGTGTTATAATGTTATTATTAACGTCACATTGTTTGTACGTAGTGAGTAACGAAATATCTTATATTTTACCTTAATCCCAAAAGTTTTGAGAATGAACTTGTTCAATGAGTATAGAAGATAAGCATTAAGAAAATGCTTTTTTCTATATATCATGGATTTGACATTTGAAAGATAAACTAAGGGATCAGATTGCAAAGCGATAGAAAACGGGAAGAGAATGAAATTGATGTAATTTCCCCATCTGCAATTAGAACCCTTGGCCATCATAACTTCTATGGGCTATGGAAAAGGGCAAAGGGAAACAAAGGAAAAATTATTAGAAGTATTTTAATGTTATTTGTGTGATGATAAACTTTTATTAGAGAGCGTTACATGTAAAGCTTAGAATCTCTTACCTCGATCCCAGTAGGCCTTAGGTTCACTACCATAAGTGAACGTAATCGAATAGCTTTCAGATTTGATGTAAGCCCTGGTCCACTTTGCTCATTGGATTCGTCTTGTTTCCCAAATGAGAAGCAAAAAGTGATTATAGCTAGTTTCTTCTATGGTTATATAAGATAAAATCCTAAAATTACCATTCGTATACCATATGTTTGGTGCAGATAACGTGTAAGAGCAGCTTGTGTAGTCCCGAGAAGAACATCGTTGATAGCCTAGTAAGACACCAAATTTAACATGAGACGTTACACAATAGAAAATCACAAAATCGTTATAAAAAAGAATTATAGAAAATATGATTGAAAAGTTGACCAATACGTATTTACCATTTTCATAGCATTCTTTATGTATTGGGTCACAACTGATTGATCTATTAGTCAAGTTCCTACATAATGTTGAATGTAAGACTCATCTCTAAAAGTGCGAATGCCCCTACCTTTAGCATACTTATCACCTTCCACTAAAATAAATGTCATTTGCACTCGTAAAGAATTTCTATGGTGATTTATATTAAATTTTTAAAATTTTAAGAGTATATTTAGAAAAAATAAGATTTAATATGATGTTTATCATATCTTTAAAAATTTGATAGTGAAAAAAAATGATATTGTTTATTATTTTTAAATTAGTGACATCGACCAAAGGTTAAAGTTGTAAATATTGAATTAGTTTTTTTTGCATATGTACTATAAATTACAATATATATTATAAAATAATTAATATTTATATATTTGAGAAATTTTGAGAAATGTCTTTTTTGGTGTATCACTTTTCAAAAATGTCCTTTGTCATTTATCTTTTAAAAAATGCTCCTTATTAATACAAAAATGACAAAAAATACCCTCAAAAGAATTGTTATCAATTTTTCCCGCCAAAAAATTATTTTTCCCGTCAAAACTATTTTTAATGAAATTTGAAAAAAAAAAATTCCCGCCAAAAGAAATAATTTTCCCGCCAAATTTTTTATATAAGTGTGCTTACAAATCTTTACAATATTTTTATAAAAACATTATAAATTTTTATACATGCCTTATAAATTTTGATAAACACCTTAAAAAAAATTTATGAACACCTTATAAATTTTATAAGGTCTATTATAAAACCTTATAAATTATATAAGCTCTATTACAAAGCCATATAAATTTTATAAGGTCTCTTATAAAGGCTTAAAAAATTTATTAGCTCTCTTATAAATTTTTGTAAATACCCTACAAATATTTATAAGCACCTTATAAATTTTTTATAAACACCTTATAAATTTTATAAGCTATCTTATAAAGCCTTAGAAATTATATAAGCTCTATCATAAAGCCTTATAAATTTTATAAGGTCTCTTATAAAACCTTATAAATTTTATATGGTCTCTTATAAAACCTTATAAATTTTATAAGATTTCTTATAAAGCCTTATAAATTTTATAAGCTCTCTTGTAAAAAATTTTTATAAACTCCCTTATAATTTTTTTTGCGGGAGAATTTTTTCGTAAAGCGGAAAACAATTTGGCGTGAAATTTTTTTTTTGGCTGTAAAAATTTTTTTTTTGCGGGAAATGTTTTTTTTTAGCAGGGAAAAATAGTTTTTGGGGAGAAATTTTTTTGTAAAAATATAAAATAATAATAATATAAGGGTATTTTGTCATTTTTTTATAATGAGGGGTATTTTTTGAA
>OVBA01008224.1:0-12903 GCA_900406435.1 Lepidium aucheri
TTGTTCCACACTTCCTCACCAACAGCAAAACTAATTTCTTCTAACCACTCAGGCTTGCAATGATAATTAATATTTTTCTTGAATTTCGGCTCTGTACCAACGGTAAAAAGTCGTTTTGGAAATCCTAACTCATCACTCTTCTGTATCGTCATCCTATGAGAAAAAAAATTTCAGGATCAATGTCACATCATGTAGACCNAGGATCAATGTCACATCATGCAGACCGATCACATGACAAACAAAATGAATTATTATAAAAAAAGGCACCAGTTTCAGAATTCACTGAAATCAAACATGGTTTAACTCAAACGAAACTCTATACTAATCAATATTCAATGAAAAACACAATTTCTATTTAGGAATCACTAAAATTCAATAAACAAAAACCTGATTATGCAGCAGATAACTCAGACCACCTTGTATTGTGTAACCTAACAAAGCTTCTCCCTAAGAATAAGTTCTTCTATTTGGGAAAATTGAAACTGGGAAACTAAAAGAAATTCAACGTGAGTGGTTTTATAGAGAATCAAAATTAGAACAGTAGGTTTTTGTTTCTGGAAAAATTGAAGACAAACTAGAAGGATTATAAGAAATGTTTGAAGTGAAGGGTAAAATAGGTATATTTGAAAAAAATAGGTTATCTAAGTAATTTGAAAAAAAAAAGATTATCTTAGTAATATATAAAATAAAGTAGGTTATATTAGTTAATTTTTTCATTAATATATATACCTATATATCGATAAATATATAAAAAATTAATTCCTCATTCATTTCCGCTTTTTTGATAACTCTCAATTTTGTTTCTACTTCTCTTTATAAAAAATTAATACTCATTGTGTTTCTACTTCTCAAATGAACAACACACTATTCAGCCACATTGTTTCAACACGTAAAGCTTATCTTATCTTTTTCTTATCTATCTTATTTGATACTTTTTCTACCATAATTTAGCATTGCTTCCTTGAACTCATAAGCCTTCAAAAATGACTTTCCAATATCTAAATCACTTGTTGACATTCAAAATTTTCTACCCCTAGTCACTACCAGATCCTCATCTCCAACAGAATTATATAGTATAGCATTTCTACTAATCCTAAATTCATCAAACCCGTTTGCTATATCTTCCTCTATTTTGTAATGAAACCTTTATAAAATGTCTTCTTTAGCTTCATTTGAATCGTTGCTTCTTTCTCCATTGATAACTTTTTCCTCCCCGTCTCCACCTTCAGCTGGCTTATCGTCTTTGGTATCTCCGTCTGCTCGCTCGTCATCTTTGTCACCTTCCATCTCAAAGTCTTCATCCTCGCTGTCAGGGATAATAAAATATGGATAGTCTGGGTCACTGACAGCTTCTTCTTGCTCTACTCTCAGCAGTTGATCTTCGCAGAACCCCCAATTCCACATGGTTAATTTGATCTCTCAAAAACCTCAATTTTAAGAAAACAAATCAAGACTTAGGTTTTTTAGACTTTGAGAGAGAGAAATTTTCTATCAAGAACATCATCCTTTTGTTTTTCTTTCTTTTTTTATTTTAATTTTTATTCTATATCAAAATAGCGTTGTTTTTGGCCTTACACCTAAAAAAAATAATTAAGTAAAACAATGTTGTTTTGGTCAAACGCACCACCTAAATTGTGGAATTAGCCACTGTAAACGTTATTTTTGATTTAATTGCATGTGTATTAATTTGGATAATGATGGTCAGTTTGTGTAGTGGATTGAAGGAAAAAAATTATTGTCATGATTAAAAACACGAAAAGTTGGTGTTAAAAACATGAAAAACAAATAAGTAGAGGAGGAAAACCGACAACCTAATAGTTAATGTAAATTATGAAGAATGAAAATTGAAAACATTTAAATTACACTTTTAAAAATTAGTTTCTAGAAAATCATTTTCATTTGGACCAATAAACAAAAAGTTTAGTTCACTTTATTGACAAATTGATTAATAACGGAGAAATAAGGAGAGAGAACAAAATCCCCTTTATATACCTCAATGTAAGGTCATTTCCGACCAATATTAAAGCACTAATTCTTTTTTTTTGCAAGGTATTTTTTCCTATAGTGGTGAGCGCGCTAATACTAATCTCCTTTGGATCATTTTGTGGGGCTACTTTTATCCATATTGGATTTTCTTTTACTAGGCCTAAGTGATTTGGTCTTACCCATCAACAGTAGCCCCCCCCCGCTTCCTCATTCAAATGTGGGAGAATAATGAAGTGATTTATTTATTTTCTTCATTTTATTTACATCAAAATTAGAATTTTTCCTTTTTTGAAGTCAATAGTCGGATTTCGTTCTGCGATTAAACTGATGGTAATTGAGGCTCACATGTCTTTATAAATCGCGTGCTTTGATGGTTCCCTAGATATTCATGCCGGTTGTAACCGTCGCTTCACCATCCCCTCATACATTAATTTCTACTATTTCTTATAGGTAATCATTTCTACTCTTTCTTCTTTATTTTATTTTTGCTTCCTCCGAATCTTTTTCTCTGCGTTTTTGATTCTCTCTTTGAGCTTGCTTTGATTTTCAAAGATGTCTTCCAATTCTTCTCTAACGATTCTCTGTTACTTTCCGAGACAAGGCTGGGGAATGTCTCCTGACGATTTGGAGAATTTTAAATCTCACCACAACATCTTTTCTGATGTCGATCTCTTAGGTTTCCTACAGGAGTTTGTGCCTGATATGTATGTCTGGGTCTCAGCGGATTATTTGATTGTTGCGGGTTATCTTTCTCGATCTCCAAGTGCATTCTCCTCCTTTTTATTGGAGCTTCATGTAGCTCTTGGTCAGTTTTATCTCTGTCTCTTGTTCTAGGCGTTGTTTTTTTTTACCCATGCAAAGGAGAAGGCGTTGTGTTGAGTTTCCATTCATTGCTCGTTTTCTGCCCTGTTACTATGTGCAAGCATTAGTGTGATACCTATCCATGTTACTATACTTCCGGCTTAAGTTGGATTACAGACACCCCGGATCGTGACGACAAGTGGAAGAAGAAGGGGTTTTGAATCTGCAAGTCCCCGACAATCTTGGGAAATGCCCTTTTGACCTAGTCCTCCCTCAGTGGTGTCGAGTGCTCAGTTGGGTTTTTGTCGATTCCATTCTTTTTTCTTTTTCTGCTTCATTGCTATTTTTACGGTGTTTTTATATTTTGAAGGTACCGTTAAGCTCTATCTTGCCTAGAATAAATAGATCATTGATGAGCTCAAGAACAATGATTGCTCTTGGAATTTTTGCTGTGTTGGGAGGATTCATCGCATCCTTTTTCCTTCAGCTCCTCTGCTCATGGCTGGTGATTCCTCTTGTTTCCCATTTTGTTCTCCAGTTTGTTCGAACCGTCGTAAGGGTATTGTGTTAGTGCTTATCTTTTTGGTCTTTTTGCGTATCCTTTTTTAACTCTCATCTGAACTGTTTTGTCATCTCAGAGTGTTCTTGTTAGGGCGAGGCTCCACCATCTTCCTCTTCTAGGGATGACCGTTCTCTTGATGATCTCTCTGCCTCCCTGGCCCAGATGACCGAGAAAGCGGAGAAGTTAGAGGAATGTCTGAAGTTAATGATAGCGCAGTGTATTTTGTCCGCTAAAAAATGGCTCGCTTAGAAAAGGACAAGCGGGTATTGGTTTGCTTAAAAGAGGAAGAGATCGAGAAGGCTTTAAATGTGGCCCGTGCCTAGGTTGTGAAGTAGTATTAGGGAGCTTTGGAGAAAGCTAAAGAGATTTTCGATCAAAAAAATGAAAAACTTGAGTATGTGAAGATCCTCACGATGAAGCCCGCTTGGATACCATCACCCGTTGCCAGCGTGGTGACATCACTAAGGAGAATATGGACAATATAAGGCACCAGCGCCTAGGTGCTCATGATTTTTTTATAGTGAAGGGTCCTAAACATATATCCGTGATCTGGGCATAGAAGCTCCTCTAGAGAACCGAGTGAAGTCTCTGCCGTTGACTTCTGATCATGACTTCAGTGATGGTTTCGACTCTCCAATTTACCGTTGGATCAATTAAAAATCTGTATTGTTTTTCTCTTCTTTTTTTTTTCATTTTCTTGTAGTACCTTTTGGTTTTTGGTGCCCTGATGGAATTTTCTTGTCGTACCTTGTAGTACCAATTTACCGTATGATCAATTTAAAATATGTATTGTTTTGTTCTCTCTTTTATTTTGACATGAAACATGATTTAACTAATCTTTGATCGTGATCATTTTTAGTTTATCCGCTTAGTAGTTGGATACGGGTTAAACCCATTTTTGACTTTTCGTAATGCCTTTCTCTGTAGGCTGTTTTGTGGCTTTTGGTCTGTTTATTTAGCATATTAACATTCAGTTTTACCATTTATTGGGCCTTTTTTTACTGTAATTTTTCTTTTCTCATTTTTGGGCCTCAGTTGGCTCTTTAAGTTTTGGCAGGAATTTTCTTGTTGCTTTGTTTGTCCCTTGAGATCCGCACCGATTTGACGGTTTGGATTTACTTTTACTGACGGTTTATGATCGTGGGTTACCAAAAGGTTTTTCTCCCACTACTTTGCACTTTGTTGGTCCTGGAATCTCCTTCTCATGGTACTTCCTTTATTTCCTTTGTTCTCTCGAAGATTTCTAGTTCTTGCTTTCAGGGTTTGACTTTTATGAGTGATTCTGGGAACGATTTGACTAGTTTGGAATACTTTACCGCTGATTCTCTTTTTCTGGAAGGATCTTTCAGTTTTCTTCCTTCTTTTGGGAAACAATCACCTCACGCCCTTAGCAACATTTCTGATTATCATCACCGTTTTGCTCTGACGGTTGAGGAAGCTTCTTCATCTCGTGGGTCTAAGCGTCCTTTGACACTCAAAAAGTCATCTTCTAAACCAATGCTTTCCAAGGGCAAGACGGATATAGGTGGTCCTCACCTTAATTCCGTTTTTACGAATAAGTCCTTGGATCGGTGGCAGTGAGATCAAGGCATGAAATCTATCGCTCTTGAGGCTCCGAGAGACATATCCTCTGAACGTGTTCCTAAGGGTTACACTTGCGCTTTCACCATTTTCTTCGAGAAGTGTTCCTTTTTCTTTACACCTTCGCATGTTTTGATTCATTTTCTTGCTGGGTTGGGCTTGTCTTTATCCCAGCTTTGTTCTTCTTTTGTTCGGGTGGTCGTTGGTTTGTATGTGTGCGCTGTTGAGGAAGGAACTTTTTTCACTCTGAAAATCTCCTTTTGCTTTATACCATCAAGCGTTTAGATTGTTCATTTATCTATAGAATAGGAAACCTGAGTTGAAGGTTATCGATGGTCTTCCTAATACTGACTCGGAATTTCTCTAAGGATCATTGGGGATTTTCCTCCTCGATCTCTTTTAAAAAAATGGTGGGATCCTACTCATTAGGAGTTCATTCTTTTCGAGTCGAGTACTTTTTATCCTATGACTCTTATCTTGTTATTTTTCATTTGTTAGATGGTTTTGCTTTTCCTTCAGTCGAGGATCCGCTCTGCTTTGTCACGGTATTTAAAGCAAGCAATCGTGTGTGGGTTTGTTCACCCTGGCGTGCGTGAAAAAGTATTTGGTTGACGACTAGGATCATTATCTCCATGTTCATAGAGCGGTGCTTCCTTCTGTCTACGCCCCAGCTATTCCAACTTTGGTTGGACCTTCTTCAATCTTTTTTATCATTGTGGAGATAGGTATGTTTCTGGTCTTTGGTGGTTTATGTCGCGTAATCCCTATTTGTTTGACATTTTTTCTTGGTAGGTTATTCCTCCGAGACCGTTAGTGGGACTTCCCTGCTTCACTAGGAGATCTATTATAAGTGCTCCCACGATATGCCTCGCTTCACTTTTGTACGAGATAATGTGTCTTCTCCTCATGACTCGCCTCAGCAGAGTTCATTTCGCCTTGAAGGCATAATGAATCAGTCTCTGCCTTCTCTTCATGATGCCAAGTGCGTTAGCACTGAGACAAATCCTTGCAGGATGATTTTCTTTGGCAGATCTAGTGCGGCCAATTCATCTCTGGATGGGTACGCATTTCCAAACTATGGGGAGCTTTTGGAGGTTGCTAAGGCTTTTCACACGATTTGGAGGGTTAATGTTTAGCTCCCTTATATAGATCGGATAAGGATTTGGGAGGCCTATATATGGATTACCATAAGTCATATTTAGGTGTGGTTCCTTTTTTTTTTAATCGAGCCTTTATCATATCTTTGTTTGGTCCTGATATTTTTGTTTTTAGGCGGTGATGTATGTAAACAAGTTTCGCTCCCTTGCTTAGAAGTTGGAGGTCTATGCTGAAACTCGAGCTTGTTTTGGTGCCGTTGAGGCGGAACTTCTCCAGGATAAGGAGTCTATATGTGGCCTTGAGTCCAAATTTTTGAGCCTGAAGGAGTCTCTTAGATCTCTCGAGGTTGATAAGCAGTCTCTTGCTGCTAGGAACGAAGAGCTCAATGCTGAAACTGCTTGAAAAGATGTGCTCTTCTCCAACTTTCTTTCGGCTTTTATGGAGAAGGTGGATCAGAGATTGTAGACTGATGACTGTAATCACAACTGCACCAGTATGTGAATAACATTCGCCTTATCAAGTGAGTTTAGACTGGCCTGCTGAATCATGCTGAGAGCGTGCTAATCTTATAGCCCTTGCTGATGAAGAGGAGTCTCCACTTAAGGAGTTGGAAACTCCCGACCTAACCTTTGAGTTGATGGGCTTGATGTTGTTGTGATTTATGCGGATGACAACCAGACTCACACCAAAAATCTTGTTGATGTCAAAGTCCAAGAGTTAGTTGTGGCATATGTAGCTATGCTCGAATCTTCTTTATGGTTCTAGAAGAACCTAACGTTTCAGTTGTAAATGTCAACATAGCGGGCTCTACTCAATTGGCTCTTGCCGATGATATTGTTGATGTCAAAGTCGAGAGTTGACTACAGCGTCCAAGACTATTTCCGAATCTTCTTCTTCTTTGAAGCTTAGTCGGCAACATGAACCATCCTTCCTTTGTATTTTTTCTTATTAGCTGATCTTCGACCTTTGTTGTATTTGTATTTGCGTGTTATATTTAATGTTTTTGTTTGTCTTCTGACTTATATATATATTTTTATTCAGATATAGTTGGACTCACTTAAAGCGAGTGTCCTACGTACCCTAAAGGGATCAAGGCTTAAATGTAGTTTGATTTATTACATGCATACTTTATATCTTTTGTAGTGTGGCTATTCTCTTTTTCTTTAGGGATAATATTTGTTAAGTGAACCGCATTCTAAGCGTTTACCACGCACTTCGCTGTCTCTGGCTCTTCCAGTCTATATACCTCATTTTGTACGACTTTTATTACGCGGTAAGGTCCTACCTAGATTGCTCCGAGTTTCCTGGCGTTAAGCTACCTCGTGTTGCTAAAGACTTTCCTGAGTACGAGTAACCTTTATTTAATCTTCTTTTTCTTACTTTGCAGTTGTAGTGTCTTGCGGTTATTTGTTTGTAATTATGCATCCTTACCATTGCGAGGTCTTTTTTCGTCCACAAAGTCTAGATTATCCTCTAACATCTTGTTATTGAGTCGTTCGTTGTCATGACTGAGTGTCCTCTGTATGCTTGGGACTAGGATTTCCACTGGTACCATTGCCTCAATGCCAAAGGAAAGGAAGAACAGTGTTTCCCCTGTGGAATTTTTCGGTGTGGTACTGTAAATCCATTGGACGGTTGGAAGATTTTTGGCCCATTTCGACTTCTCAGAGTCTAACAATTTTTTCAGGTTCTTGAGAATGGTTTTGTTAGTTGCATCTGCCTGTTTATTAGCCCGAAAATACCTTGGTGTTGACATTGTCAGCTGTAATGCTTGGTCTTGGCATAGAGCCTAGACGAACCTTGATGTCAAGTTTATCTTGTTGTCAGTCATAATGTCTTTCGCGAATTCATGCCTCCATATGATATTCTTCCACTATAATGTTTTCATAGTTTCCCACTAATATGTGGGTAGGATTCTGCTTCGACCCACTTCGTGAAGTAGTCCATGAGAATAAGCACAAACTTGTATCTTTGTATTCCGAATGGCTCCATCGGTCTGATGATATCCATTTCCCATCGCCTGAAGGGGTAGGGATGGACGCTAAAGGTAAAGCTTATATCGGTTTATGTATGGCCGGACCATGTCGTTGGCAATTATCACATCATTTGGATTATTCTTTGCTTTCTCCAATCATAGTTGGCCAGTAGTATCCTTATCATTTTATCATGATGGCTAGGACTCATCCTCCAGAGTAACTCCCGTATGAACCTTTGTGGATTTCAATGAGTAGCTTTTGGCCTCGTTGGTGCTTGCGTATCGTAAGTATGGATCGCTCAAGCTATGCTTCTATAGCTGGCCTTCGCTCATGCAGTATTTGGCGCTCTGCATTATAAGTTTATGCATCTGCCATTGGTCTTCAGGTAACGTCCCATGCTGGATGTATCATATGTTTTTGTATTTCTATGAGAAGCTCTATGGCACCATTCAGCAGAATATGGAGGTACTTATGGCGGAACGGGCCAATCTGGTATTTCACAATAAAGTGATAGANGGCGGCGGGGGATGAAGGAGGACACTGGGAGTTTGCTGCTCGTTGGTAGTGGAATGTTGACTAACCGTCTCCCTCGGCTCCCTCTAGTCAGGTGCTGGAGTCTGCACGGCTTATAGATTAACTGGATTATTGGTTCCTTTGTGTTGTTCCTAGACAGGCATCACAGTGTTGACACGTTGATTGCTAAGTTTTTTTTTAATTCAACCAGTATCACCCTTCTTACTAGTGGATCAGATGTATACGATGATGTAGCTAAGGCGTCTATCTTGGTGTTTTCTCTACATGGTATCTTTTTCTGTTCGAAGTTTTTAAACTTTGATGTGAGTCCTTTCACCAATTGGAAATAACTTTCCATTTGTGAATCCTTCATGGCGTACACTCTGTAACATTGGCTAGTTACTAGCTAAGAATTTATTTAGGTACAGAGAGACTCTATTCCTATACTTACAGTGAGTTCCATGCCGGTAATGAGGGCTTTGTATTCTGCCTCGTTGTTCAAGGCTTTGTATCCCAGACCGAATCACTGCTCCAAGATTTCTCTTGCCAACAAAGTTAGCCGTATACCGATCCTAGTGCTTGTCTTTGATGATGCGCCATCATTGTTAAGTTTCCAAGACAAAAATATACGTTTTGGTTCATTTTCCGACTGCATCAATTCGGCTACAAAATATGAAAGGACCTAGGAATTTTCTTATATCTTTTCTTTGAACTCGATGTTATGCTTGCTTGATTTGATTGTCCGCTCGGACTGGTTTGAGCTATGCACGATGGATTGTAGCGGGTGTTTTGTGACTATGGCTATAGCGTGGCTTTGAAAGTAGGGTTGGAGTTTCCACATTGCCATCACTACTGCTAGTGCTAACTTTTCCATGGCGGGGTATCAAGTTTCTGCATCTGCTAATGATTTGCTGACGTAATTGATATGTATGGTTTTTAGCACATTTTAGGAGTTCTGTTTAGCCGTTTTTACATGCATATCTAATATATTATCGTTATTTTAGAGTCCAAATAGTTTCATTCATTAGCATCAGCATGCATATTGCATTCGACGGGATTTTAGGTACTGAAAGTGCAAAAATGGAGTTTTCTGAACTAGTGGCTGAGAAGAGATGCAAAGTTGCAGCACTTGGAGTACGATTGGAGCATGGAAACAAAAGAGGATGCTCGAGTACAGATCGAGTCCCATCATACTCGAACTGGAGTGGAGTGGCGAAGGACACGTGAAGAACTCGAACTGTAAGCTGAGACTCAACAACCCTTGTTGCACTGGAGCTGCAGTTCGAGTGTCCTATCTTGAGACGCAAGGTTTATAATCATGGACCTGATTAGCGTCTGGATCGAGCTTGGCTTCAAGATTCACTAAAGATTGGGCCTTTTTCTTACTAGGCGGAGTTTTACTTGTGCTTGTGCTGAGTTCTCTATATAATTCAAGTGGGGATGATATTGGGGATCTTTCTAGTTTTCGTCGAGTAATTATTCAAAACCCCGATTGGAAGAACTCCATTCCAGTTGCTGTATGAGAAATCATGTCATCTACCGGTTGAGATAGAGTACAAGGCTCTGTGGGCTACGCCATTCATCAACTTTGATCTCAAAACTGCTCAAGAGAAAAGACTTTTGAATCTACACGAGTTAGAGGAGGACAGACTTGAAGCTTATGAGAGCTCGAAAGTGTACAAGGAGCGGACAAAAGCCTTCCACGACAAGAAAATTGCACTCAAGCAGATCACACCTGGTGATCAAGTGCTTCTGCTTAACTCCATACTTAAAATATTCCTTGGGAAACTAAAGTCGAGATGGTCTGGTCCATTCCGAGTCAAGGTAGTTTTACCTTATGGAGGTATCACCCTGATCAACAAAGATGGCAGTGATTTCACTGTAAATGGGCAGCGGGTTAAGCTATACCAAGCTGATGCAACCATTCCCGAGAGAACCTTCGTTTCTCTCGATGAACCAACCCACCTTTCAAGGGTGTGAAAGTCAAGTTCAGTGACTTTAAACAAGCGCCCTTGGGAGGTAATCCCATGCATATCCTTGTAGATACTTGAATTAAGTTTTTAAATTTTTCTTTTATCTTTTTGGTTTAGCCTTTAATATTCAGGATGAACAAAGTGTCCAGTGTGTTTTGTGATTTAATTCAGCTGAATTGGCAGCACAATGCTGGAGGAATGACTTAGTGAACTATGCAATGAGGGCCGAGTTGACGGAGAATCGATGAGAAGAAAAGGGCAAGATATGGAGAAATGTGATTACTTGAGTTGACACATAGAGCCAATAAAGTAGTCTTTGTGCAATGACCACCAGATCTTGAAATAAGCCCACCGTATCCTTAAACGTACTCTGAGTGATATAGTGAATCATGCATTTGACTGTTGGTAGTTGTTATGCTTACGCCTTACTTTCAGTATGACATCAACATTAGGCTCGATTCCACAAACTTAAAATCGAACTGCTGTTTGCTAAGCATAATTAAACTCTAAATCACGCTACAAGTTACTGGTTTCCAACATGCATTGTTCTTAGCATGATTGAACTCGATATTTTGTCCACATTACACATCACACTCTGTCTTGTTGAAACACCTTTTGTCACTTCATGTTTGGTCGGTCACGTGAGAATCTAAATTGGCAGCATTATTTGTTTTCACTTTTATTTATTTGCTTCACCTTCCACACAACACACTCGGAACAAGCTTCTTCTCTTTCATCACTTATTATTTGCCTTTGTTGCTGAGTATTGTTGCAAGTTAAGGTGGTTTAGCTCAGGTGCGCCAAATCCCAAGCCCCATTCGAGTCCCAGGCGAGGTCTTGCTCAAGCACTCATTCGAGCCTCCCTTCATATAAATCACTACCGCGTTCGAGCTTTAACCCGTAAATCACCGCCTTTATGTTGTACTCAAAACACATTCGAGCCTCTTCTCAAATTCATGCCGCCAAAGTTTGAACTTTTTCACTCACGATCAGGTGTATCCTTTATACTAAGCTCACGCGCCACCATAAACACTCAAGTACCACTCGAGCTCAAGTAGAACCATCACGCGCCGTCATAACCACACCGTTCGAACGCTGTTATCTTATACTCAAACCATGATCGTATGTGCTTAGAGGTCTCCAACTGTCGGAGCATCTTATACACGCCTCACGCACCGCCGCCACGCATCTCAGGCATTGCCGCTATGCATCTCACGCAATGCCGCCACGTCACACCCGCACTGCCGTTTTTACTCGAGTTGCATTTGAGCTCTCTCTCAGTTGCACACCGTCGTTTTTACTCGAGCACAATTGTTGGTGTGAAGTTGGTTATGTATTAAGAAGCTAGTGGAATAGAAGTTGTTGCTCAACTCTTGCGTAAAAATAGTTATGAGGAGGTCAGGAGAAAGCTCCTCGAGGAGACGATCAACACGCTCGGTTGCAGAGACACCAATTTATGTTGACAATGAATCGGGTTCTGAGTTGCCTGAGTTAATTCGCAGTTCAAGGCGCAGTAGGAAAGAGATTATGAGGGAACCAGAATTAGTTGCGGCGGTAGAGGAGGTCCAGAGTGAGTCAAGTGGACATGATAGTGGTTTTGATGACTGAACACACGAGAATCTCCCGCAGAACATTCCCTTCAGAGACGCGCTTAAGGACCTCAAACAAGTGAATGTTGAAGCGTCAAGATATCTTCACCAAGAAGTTATGGTGCACTTAGGCCTTGCGACGCATGTTGATCAGATACTGAGTAATGTTGGCCTCACGGGGTTTGTCTCGCACCCCCGAGAAACCTATGTTGCGGAAACTATTCAGTTTATGGCCTCTGTTAACTTGCGGGAGTACCTCGAGCATGAAGATAGATTGCGTGTAATAGATGGGTTTGGTGCTTTGACATTCACGATCAACGGTAGAAATTACTCACTCTCAGCATTACAGTTCGAGCAACTTTTCGACCTTCCACATTCTGATGGACGTGACACCAATTTTGATAGCTAAGAGCTCAGTGATCTGTGGCAACTCATAGCCACACCTGAAGTGTACAATTCGTCCAGAAGCAAGAGTACAAAAATACGGAACCCATCGATTTGGTATTTTCATATGGTGATTGGAACTTCATGTTTCGCACGACATGAGAGTGGAAATGTCAGACATCCAGAACTTGAGATGATATATGAGGCACTTCTATTCGCCCTCAATCGAAACGACTATGGGATGTAATATTTTGGAAATCAGAACAAGAACGGCTTCACCAGAACTCTGATGAAGCAGTTGGTGAGTTACAAGGGATGGGCACGACTGTTGGCGGCTAAGCACAAAGCTTTTATTAGCATTGGAGGTATAATCACGAGGATAATGGAAACAAGTAATGTAGTAATCCGATCAAAAGAGTCCATTCCTCCAGCCTACATTG